>CAXAMN010024140.1:230260-312368 GCA_963970005.1 Durusdinium trenchii | reverse complement strand
ACTTCCTTTTCTAAACTCTACCCTGCCCACAAAAGGGTGAGTCAAGTTGAGATGGCAACTTCTTTTCACAATTTTACCCTCGGGTGGCTCACCAAAGGGTGAGTCAACTTGGAAGGGCAACATCCTTCTCTAAATTTTACCCCCGCATGGCCCACAAAAGGGTGAGTCAAGTTGAAATGGCAACATCCTTCTCTAAATTTTACCCCTGCGTGGCCCACAAAAGGGTGGGTCAACTCGGCATGGCCGCTTCCCTCTCTAAATTTTACCCCTGCATTGGCCACAAAAGGATGAGTCAAGTTGGAGTGACCACTTCCTTCTCAAATTTTTACCCTGTGCGCAAAAGGGTGAGTCAAGTTGAAATGGCAACATCCTTCTCCAAATTTTACCCTCGGGTGGCGCAACAAAGGGTGAGTCAACTTGCAGCTTTCCTGGCCACTGCAGGCAGCACAGGTCCGTAAGCTGGCTCGCTGAGTAGCTGGCCAAGTGGGGGATAGAACAGGAGTTCAAAAGTGGTCCTTGTTGTTGTGTGTTTTTCGGGAGATGCATCAAAAAATGCATTAACATAGAATACATGACAACACTTGCCATTGCAGGCAGCACAGCTCCGCAAGCTGGCCACCTACAAAAGCCATCGAAAACCAAAGGCAAAAGCCACCAAAACCCAAGAGCCACCAAAAGCGAACCTTCCTTCCTGCCCTGCTGCCTTTCTTCCTTCCATCCATCCTTCCTTGCTTCCTTCCTTCCTTCCTTGCTTCCTTCCTTCCGTCCTGGCTTCGTACCTTCCTTCCTTCCTTCCTTCCTTCCTTGCTTCCCTTCTTGCCTTTCTTTGTTTATGTTCTTTATTTTTTTATTGATGCATTTTTACTTTTTTCTTGATGCATTTATATTTTTTTATTGATGCATTTATATTTCTTTTTTGATGCGTCTCCCATGTTTGGTGTATCTATTCTTGCGTTGGCCCCAAAAAACAAGACAGTGACGACAAATAGAAACTTATCTGAGTCGACCAAAGCAGTTGGATGTGTGCGTTGCTGTATTTCTTTCCATTTATAATATATAACTTATAGACGTTCTTTATATTGGCACCCTTTCCATCAACAGTGCGCTCGTCCTAGAGCTGTTGTTGCATGGTTGGCTGTACAACAAACATACGGCAATCCCTCCTCAACTACCCAAGTTTCAAGAGATGGACATCATTCAATGTACAGTGTACACGCAGGATACTTACACCATGATTCACAACTGGTTTTCCTTTAATGATGCCATCTATCTTTCTAAGTCACCATTCCTGAAGCTGGGCTTCCTGCTCTTAGCAAATGTTTCTTCTGTTCTCAAGTATGTTCCTTCCTCAAACTCCTACCTTGACATGGATATTATCATGAAGTCTGAAAATAGCCCGAGTTCTTTGCATGTATCTTACGTTTCATGGTATTGGAACAAATTCATGTGCAAAAGGGAATTGTTAAGCGAGATGAGAAGTAAATCTAACATGTGGTCAGCAAGAGGCAAGCTTATTGAGACTTGGAAGAGCCACTTGGAATGGCCTTTTGAGGAAAGGGGAAGGAACACATGTCAGCATGGAACGAGCTGAATAAGAAGAGTAGGAACCAACTAAGCAACTACAGTAACAATAAAGAACACATATCTCATATATGTATATACAAACTGATCAAGAAGCGAAAAGCCACTGTCTAATTGTCTAAGTAGGGAAGTCCAAATTAAACAGCTAGACTCCACTCACCAGTAAACTATACACATATGAATTACCAGGATAGGGGCCAGCCAATCTACATCTAATGGGTCTAACTTGTGTATTCCGATTTCCTATATTCGTGCCTCAGTATTCTCAGCAATGATTCACAGTATCTAACACGTAGAGCGGAAAACATACCAAGAAGAACATAGAAAACACAACACACACAACTACGTGGCCACGAGGACAAGGATCAAAGTGCCAGAGAAAGAACTGGCCATGAGAGATGGAGCAAAACAATTGGACATGCAAATACCAGTATTTGCAGACTGATTGATGAGAAAATGATCTTGATTCATAGAACCAACAAGGCAGGAGAAAAGACATGAAAGAGCAGGTTGTCAGCCTGAAAGGGCAAACAAACCATGTTTAAAAAGGAAGAGATAGATCGAGGGTGACATAAACAACATGTAAGTAAGTACATTCAAACATGTATCTACCCCCTCAATGTACCTACTCTTTCAAATGTTTTGGTTGTCAAAGACAGGAAACAAAAGGCAGAAGACATGCAATTGGTAGCCAAACTGGATGCCAACAACATGTCAGTTTTACAAAGACAAGTAACTGCAAATAAGAAGCACCTGAAAGCTCAGTGCATTCGAACTCCAGATCAGATCAAGGTAATAGTCCGAAGATGTGCGTGTGACAAAACCTTTGACAAAACCCGGACATCAGATTCCATGTGTTCAATGGGCTTCACCCAATTTGGAAAAGCTAAGCTTGGTCTCCATAAATAGACTGTGAAGCTTTCGTTTGACTTGTTGAACCTATCCACGTTGAACTTGAAGGTCAGCCATTGAATGCCAAACTTGTTGAGCCTGTCGAGGTCGAATGTATTGAGGATGTGCATGCACTTCAGGACATCAATTCAGCTTATTGATGTCGAGGAAATCTGATTTTGAACTCGCTGCAAGCTACCAGCAGTATATCATCCTTCCCTGGACCAAAATACTTCCAACGAAGAGCACCCCAAAATGCATGTAACCACTGAACATAGCAGAGATCGGAGGTTTTCAGGCGGAGAGGTAGGCAAAGGGGGGGTACCACAACAATAGATTTACATGACAAACAGTATATACTGTATAATATGTTTTGGGGGTAATATATTCTTGTAACTGTATAATGCTATAAAATATGTGTCTTGGGTAATCTTGGGTACATCCCAAGACCAGTAGCAGTGGATGATGATAGTTTGTTTAAAAAAAAAAAAAAAACTGATAATATCTTACCGACTGTGACTGGTTTACTGGGACACACCGTTTGTTTGTCCCTCTTGTTTGTGGTTTCAACCCAAACGTCTTCAAGTCCATCTTCTGTTCGAAGAAGCACCGGCACATCTGCCGCTCGGACGCCAGTTGCGACACGCAGAAAGGGGACGCTCTGTCTATTTGGACGGAGCAACGGTGTTGCCTTCGGTGAAAACGAATGTGCAATGCATTGCAGTGCAGTGTTTTCTCTTTTTCAGCGACCGGACCAGCGTGGTTTCCATCCCGTGGTTATTTACATGACGGTCATCGGTGCATTCCACTGAACTTTCCGAAAGAATCCGAAACACATCCGGTGAGTGACAAACGCAATCTCTGAACCAATCAGGGGGATGACCCGCACCATAGATGTTACCCGATCCTCAGGTGTCCTCCACGTGGTGCCTAAAGCATCCCAACCGTCACTGCCACAACCCGACCGCGGAGCCCAAGACGCTGGATTGCACGGCTGGAGTGGCGCCACAACCCTCAGGTTCTTCACTTCCTGCCCAACAAGTTCACGGTCCGACCGGTTTTGATGCATTGGAGCTGTCACCATCTGCAACAACTCTCTCTATCACACGACTGACACGATGGAGGCATTTGGACCTGTGACACTGATCGTGGTCTGGAGTCCTCTTTGACAGACACATGGCGAATGTTTACCCATGGTTCTCTTGGCGGGTCTGGAGAATCCTGATGGCAAACATGTATTTGTGGTACTTGTTGTTGGGACCGAACCAACTTACATCAACTTACTGCTCACCTTGAGTGGTGAACTCTTTCTTGGCACTGATCCCCTGTCTGGGACTCGAAGACTGCGCGGAGACGACTCAATCGAGGGCCCAAATGAATTGTCTAAAGTATTAGGCTCCGATCAGAAGCTGTCATATTCATATCCTCTTGCTGTCATATTTGAACCTCTAATGTATTGGGAGTCTTGGCCAGATTGACTGCTCCCAACAAAACCCCATGGGTGAAGAAGGAGGGCAACTTGTATCCATCCATCTGAACCTACTGAAAGCAAACGGTTCCTCACAAGAGTAAACTTGCAAAGATCCGCTGCAACTCGGCTATGCCAATTGTGAAACAATGAAAAGGTCCTTTCTTGAGGATAGAAACACCGGCCTTCTCTGAAACACCGGTATTCACATCAACATCAACACATCTTCTCACTGTATTCACGAGCACATCAGCCTTGGGCCACGCAGTAGTCGCACCTCAGGGCGGGGTTGAAGCCCTTTTTTATCAAGCAGGTGACAAACAGAATCACCTTTAAGTTCCAAATATCACAAATAACAACAGGGTCCAGTGTCAAGCTTTCCTTTTTAGATACATGTTGATTGCAATTCATGAATGCCGGAGGTGGGCACAATCTCAAGCAACATAAACGCATATAAACATCTAATTGCTCTCGAGTACTACCCATTCTGGCTTATGATGAGTCTCGTAGGACGGCAACTGGATCGGATGACCATGCTACCCCCCAAACACTTCCGCATGAACAGGGTACCCTCCTGTGAGCCACCAAAAAACAATGCATGGCTGTACGTTGTAAGTGAGCCTGGTGAGCGCAAGCATAAATGCCATCATAAGCAATTGATTGCATGTGGCCGATGATCGCAATGAATTCGCTTGGACGATGGGATCAATCCCAAACGATTTGATGTCATCCACTTCCATGTCCATCGATGTCTAGACTCTTGTTGTGTCTCAAAAAGGGCAGGGTGAAAACGAAAAAAACAGCACAAACACATGGAAAAAAGATGAAAAAAACAACATGTCCACTGTACCGAAGGTGAGGACACCACCGTCTCACCGGACACTCCCTTCACTCCCTTCCCTTCGGATCGTCACAGCTGTGGCGCAACTGGCGGTGTTGAGCGGCCGTGAAGAGCATCTCGTTGCTGGTTGGATCCACCCGCTCGTTCAGAAGGTTCTCTGCACCACACACACCTTCTTGCGTCACATCCTGCGGAACATGAGGATCAAACAAAAGAAACATGTCTGGCAACGGTGGTTTCAGAGTAGGCCAGGCATAAACCCAAAAATGTTCCCTTTTGGGAGGGTCCATATAAAAAAACAAAAAAACATATAGACCACCGAACTTGGGGATTGTGCCATGCACTCTGAAACCACTGTAGGTCTATGTTCTTTGTCCATGGGGATCCCGAATGTTATGCAACATACTCTGACCAACTGCCCGCCCCGACAGCCTTGCTGCTGCTAATCGAAGGCTGTTTGATTCATAGAAACCATTGGCGTTGGTTACTAGTTTGTTTGCAATGGCCAGTGCTGAGAATGTATAGCTCCGTGCACAATAATTATTACAAGTAGTATCTGGATGATTTCACTTTTGAAGGGTCCGGTTGTAGTAAACGCCACATTATATATTAATATGTATATATATAAACTCACGGTCGATTCTTTTCACAACGCTCCGCAGTTAATCACAAATAGAAATGGGAAAATACTGCAAAATAACAGCTCGGTCTTTCTCCAGACCTACCCACCATGGGTTTGACCTGTCCAAGGTCTAAAGGAGCACAGCTTTCCCAGCTCTCGCCTAGCCGAAGAGAAGGGAAAGCCCCCCTTGCCCCCCTTGAAGCATTTCGCCTAGCCGAAGCCTTCAAGCTGGGGCCCTTTTTTCGAAAAAAGTGGCAAAGAAAGACCCCCCTTCCACGTGCCCCTTTTCTTGCGGCGCGCCCGCGAGCTCAAGTGTGGAGGTGAGGCTTGGTTGTGAAAAACTCTAACGAAGGGCAACAAGGATTTCTGGGCAAGTCTCATGTCCGCCAGCACTGCCATGGACTCGTTCAAATATATTCGGGCAGTTTTGGCAGCTTGCCACCTTCCAGCTACCATCAACTTATCGAACGAAGCGTGCTTGCCGAACCAAAAGGTAGCCCCCCCCCTACGTAGGGAGTAGGGTCTAAACTCGAAAAGAGTCAGTTGTAATGCCTGCAGGCATTCGGTAAAAAGCCTACGCCAAGCGGAGACTGAGGGGACAAAAAGTGCCTGTGGCTTGACGCTCTGCTTCCAGGCCCATAACCACCTAAGGGCAACTGCGACATTCAGTGTGACAGACTCGGACACTCCGACACGCTTTCCACTTTTAGTTAGACCAAGGCTAAGGACAGCAGGAGCCGTTTCGGCCTTCATGAAAATGTGCGAGCATCGTAAGCTGGTCAGTTCGCCTGTGCGCAACATCCCGTAAAATCCCACCAGGAGGGAAACGCCGAATCCAAAATGCCCATGGAAAAAGCTCCAGCCGACCATCGCCTCAAGCGCGGTCTCTGTAAGCGGGGGTGCCCTGTTCGGGACCTCGTTGACGTTCCACGTCTTTAAAAGTCTCCAGGTCAGTTGGAGCTGTCCTTTCAGCTTCGGATCCGCGTCTTGCATTCCAGCTACAGTATCTGCTGCAAGGCCACGTCTCCCCCTCGGACCACAGATGTTCTATGTATTCGGCCAGGAGACTGTCAAAATGCTCCCGTCTGCTGGGGATCTCGAGGGAATTTTCACGGAGGAAATTATAAAACTTGGTACGTGCGGCAATATATCTATTACTGGTTTTGCTGTAAACGGTAAGACTTCGAAGTGTGCCTAACTCTCGCCTCTGCGCCTGTCTTTGCTGCTTCGTCTGACCTTCAAGAACTCGCTTGCCTACTTTCCCCATCGGCGGCGCACTGGCCGCCGGCTAGGCCGGTCGGCCGGGTTCTGGGAAGTATGTCAGTATCCCCAAAGGGGATGAAGGTCAGCCGCTAACAGCAATGCGTTCAGCCTCATGAGGGTCGGTCTCAACTTGCGACTGGAGCTCCGACCTCGAGTAAGAGCATGTAGGCACACCAAACTGTCCGTGAGATGAAGGAATCTCACCCCCAACTTTTTGGACCTGCTCACTTTCCATTTTATACCAGTGAATATTGCACGCAACTCCAGGAGGTTTATATGCTCTCCCGCCAACTTCCATTTCCAACCTGAGATCTCTCGCCAATGCCACAAACGGCCTGGGACGCTCGCCCGTAGGCGGAAATACCGGGGGGCAGGGTCGCTCGCTGCATGTACTAAAAGGTCTTCTCCTTTGGTGGAAGCCAGTCCCAAGCACTTTGTGACCAAGCGTTCCTCGGCACCAAGTTCTGCAGCTCCTAGTCGCCCTGGATGAGGTGGCCTAATCAACATAGAAGGGAAATCACGAGCCTTGCCTGGGGTAGTGGCGTCTACGATGTCCTGCAACGACATGCTTCGGGCAATCCCTGACTTCTGAGTCAGTTGTCCCAAAAGCCATGCAACGACGCCCACGTGCCAGCTGTTGCCAATCATCGACATGCGAGCGTCTTCATAGTCTGGACCTTGCTGCTCTGCTTTGACAACGCAATGTTTAGTATAACCAATAGGAAATCCCATACATGCCTCTCTCTCCTGTGCCGATGGCCTCCGCCACTCCCCTTTTTTTACTCCAGAGGCCATGGCTGTCTTTGTATTGGTAAGGTGGGAACCTATAGTAGTCGTCATACCAACGTTGCAGCTCGTGCTCTGTGCATTGCTCCACTCCCGCTGTGGTCTCCTGCCGGGAGTGCTTCGTGGCCGTGACGTGGTGAAGGTCGGCAAGTGACAACCCTCCTGCAAGCTCCAACCTGGTAAAAAAGCGGCTTTGCTGTCAACCTGTGCATCTAGCTGGACCCTGTCATAGGCCTCCCATCCCTCTTCGTCTCCCTGCTGCCAGGAGACCCCTTCTCCGCTGCCACACTCCCATGTAGTCCAGTACAAGCGCGGCCTGGCACACAGTGACATTCCTTTGGCATCAACACGGAGAGGGGTTCGTTGGAAGGCCTCACTCATGATCGCCCTGTCGGAAGCTGACATGGATGCGACATTCTCAACCATCTTGTGCACTTGGGCCCAATAGAATTCCCGCCGAAAGATTTCTGTGATCCGGGGGATTTCCTGGAACAAACGACTCCGCTCGTCCCGGAGTGCCCAAGGCGGTCAGCGTTTAACCCACTGACTCCTTGGCACGGCGGCCCCGCGCCCACAATGATGAGTCCGACGTTGCTGTACTTCAAGGCCAAAGCTCGGATGTCCTCCTCCCCGAATTCACACACATCTTCAAAAAACTCGGTGTCAGGGAAGAAACTCTCGACTACTCTCTTGCACTTCTCGTCCTTCTCAATGCTGACATGCCCAGCCATAGGCAGGCCCAGGACGTCGCACGCCACCCGGAGTGCTGCGATCCCGTCGAATAAGCCTACGGACAACACTTGTACCAAGTCATGCTCCTCAGGAAGGTCGCCCCTCACCGGGCAGCTCACCGCATTCAGCCCATAGCTCGTGAGTCCCTTGGAAGCACACAGACCCCCTCCAAGGGTGGAGGCGTCGGAACAAGTCACCTCCCCATCAACCGGCGAGCGAAACTCCATCTGTGCAAGTGGGGTCAACAAGATAAACCTGGCGATCTCGACCTTGACCTGATAGGGCAAAACCAAGCGTACAACCGGCGCTTCTCCCTCAAAACGCTTCATGTGCTCAAAGACGGCGTTGAGACTACCCAACAGTTGACGACGAAACATGGCTAGGTAAACAAAACCCCCGCATACCACTTGGAGTTCACGCAGCGTAGACTGCCCCCCCTCACCAGGAGCTCAAAACCCAGTTTGCAGTACTGGACCACCTTCTGTGGCTTGGGCATGGCGTAGCCAGCCTCCCCATCCAGGAGAGCCCCTTGCAGCTCTCCCAGCGTCACCCTCTCAGCAGCTTACGCAATGTCTCCACCTGCGGCTTCACTGTACCCTTTATCTGCCCCGCCAAATCGGCATCAACCCGTTCCAGGGCATCAAAATTATCCAGGTATACCCGATACATGTCAGCGGCTGAGGTCATGGCGCGGTCCTTGCGAAGCTCCCCTTCCGCACCTATCGGAGGTGTTCCTGATAGCGCCGCCCAACGAACCACGTTGCGATGGACATGCTGAGCAATGCTGACCGAGTTCAAAAACCCCATGGGTAATACTCGAGCAACCAGGACTTCGAACTCCTTTGGAATCAGGTCTGCTGGGACGGCCTTGTTGAAACCCATGTACTTCTTCCACTGCATAGGGATAGAAAACAAGTAAAAGAAACACTTGATGTCTTCTGAGGATAGGAGGGCGATTTCCCCCGATCCCAGGAGAAAACCACTAAGGCCTGAGACCGCAGGAAGGGTCCCCACGTCGCCTTGAAGTGGTTTGCATATCTGGTTGACCGGCACCAGATTCATGATGAGACGTTGTGTTTCAATGCCTGACTTGTATTCGCCCTTGCCCACTGCAAACATTCCGTTGAGCAGTGGTGCCCCGCCAATGTGGTGAAGTTGAGAGACCGGCCAGACTTCGCAAACCCGTTTTTCAATCAACCCATTGCAAACGTTGCGCCATTCCCCTTCACTGATCATGACTCTAGGTGGTTTGACCCGGACTTGAACGTCCTCAGGCAATAAATACCTCTCAAACTCTTCAACATACCCCTTCGTTCCCAAAGTGCAAAAGTCCGTGAGTGGTAAACTCCCTACGCCTTCCGGGAGTGATTCACTCACAGCTGCCCATGTTACACTCTGGGCCACCTTCACTTCTTCCCCACAATAATCAACCTTGCGCCTCATGAAAAACTCACTAAATGAAAAAGCACAATCCGGAACCTCCCACATGCGATTGCGAACGATGAGCGCCACCAGCCTTTTTCAGCAAGCGAGCGGACAGAAGTCTCAGAGGACGTCGCTGAAGCTGCCACCTCGTCCTGCGATGAACTCTGGGTGCACTCATATCCAGCCAAATGATTGAGCGCAGTCAAAGTTCCATTCACCAGGGCATCAAACCTGGGCAGGTGAGTGAAGCCAAGTCTGGAACCCCAGCCTTCCTGCCGAATCCGTAGCGGAAACAGTGGACAGCGTGGTCCCTGACTGGGCTCCGTGTTGGAGCGTCGTGATACTGGGTGCTTGTCGGTCCGCAACACCTCAACTGCCCTTTTGAAAATAGCGGCCATAGTGGAACCATCCAAATCTTGATCTTCGCCAGGCTTGGACAGCCCATTGCTCAGCTCTGCCTCCTGTCCGGGAGAAATGTTTGCTGTAAGGTCCAACGGTTCACCATCGTTCAGCGTAGCCGTCTTTCCAGAACTATTGAATTCGTCACCAGCCTCGCCACTACCAGCGCTATGACCAGTGGCCTCCATGCAAAAGTCCACCTCATAGGCCCTGGGAGCCTCTACCAGGGGAGCCGTTAAGCCCCCCCGCGGTCTCCCGTCAACTCCAAGCATCATGTCTTCTTTTTCCCTTCTCCCTTCTCCTTCTTGTTCTTGTCGTGCTCGGTGGACTTGTTGTCGCCCTTGCTGCCTTTCCACTTGCCCTTCTCGCCTTTGTCCTTGCCTTTTGATCTCTCCTCCCATGGCCTGTTCGTCAACTTGTGAAGAACCTTGGCCTCGTGATTGGCTGCCTGCCCTGCCATGTGAACTTCGGTCGACGATGCCAGACCCCCGCGATCCAGGGGTAGCAGCTCGAGTTGGCGAAGTAAATCTGGACGCATTGACTTGCTCAGCCCTTCTAAACTCTTCAGTCACTGCCATGGCGCTGGCCACTCTTCCCTCCAATAATAAATCCAGGACTGCTGACCAATGCAATGCTTCTCGAGCCACCGGAGCTGCCATGCTGGCCATCAGGTGTTGCCTGCAGTATTGGGTCACCAGAGGGCGGATGTTGCGACCCTCCGCTTCGCGCAGTCCCGCACCCAACTGTAACATCATGACCTTTTGTGCCTCTACGAGCATCGTCGCAGTCAGGACGCCAGGATATTTGCGCCAGATGCGCTGGGGCGCCGATAGTGGAGTGAACAGCTCCTCGTACTGGCCATCTTCCTCCGTCGAACTCCCGCTGGATGAGCTGCTGGAGCTGGAGCCTGTTGAGCTCTTCCAGCTTCGGGCTCGTCGGCCTAGGCGTTTTGCCTTCTTCCTGAGCTTGCGGCGGACATCCTCTTTTGGATCTAGGCCTGTCGTAGCGAAAAGGGCTTCCAGGCTCTTGACCGGCGTCATACGCTCTTTTGACTTCTTCTTCTTCTTCTTTTTCTTCTTTGCCGCAACCTCCTTCTTGTCTTCGGGCGACTCCCGATCCGCCTCCTCCGCGGTCGTCCCAGGAGCCTTCAATCCTGCTCCTATGCCCTTGCCTCGCTCTGCGGCCTCCCGCGAATGACTGCCATCTCGTCTCTCTCCGCCTCTCGGACACTGACCTCGGCGTTCCGGCTCCAAGGGTAGTCCTCGTAGTTGCAGCGTTTGAGCCTCTGTGCATGGATCAGGCCCTCCTTCCAGGTTAGATGGCTGCATGGATCGTCGCATAGGTGAACTTGTATAGTAGCTTTGAGGCCTTTCCCGAGAGCACCCTCAGAATCTCCTCCGAGGTCGTGCCATGGGCCTTGAAGCTCAACAACGTGCCTTCGTCCCCGATCTCCAGGGGCTTGACCTCCCCGATCACCTCTGCATTGTTGTCCCAATACAGGCCTTGTATGTAGACTGCTGGCCAGGAGTTCAACTCCCGAATATTGACCTCCGAGGCCTTCTCCCAGTCCGCGTCGTCCAGGTCCCTCATGGCCGGCCGGGGTCTCACCCGGGCCCTCCTTGGTTCGGCCGCGGGCCGCCTCATTGCGCGCTTCGGCGCCATGTGGGATCACGGCGCTTGTTGGCGTAGAATTCGATGTTCCTCCAGGTCTTCTTGATGCCCCGGTTCTTCTTTTTGGGCTTCGACTTCTTCCCCTTCTTTCCTTTGGATCCCTTGCCGCGACCTTTCCCCTTGCCTTTCTCTGGAGGGGAGTCCGGCTCCGGTGCCTCCAGCTGGGCCTCCTCCTCGGGGAGCTCGACTTCCTCTTCGGACTCCTCAGCCGCGGGAAGGGTGTGAGGGGTCTCTTCACAAGGTGGTGGGGTCGCCACCTCAAGAGAGGTTCCCTTGAACCTCTCGTTCGGGTCTCTGGTGTCACCCGGGCTTGAGGACTGATCCTCTTCTGGGGTATGGACGCTTGGCGGGCTCCTCGATGGCGTCCTGGGCCTCCGGGTGCTGGGGGCTGCTTTGGGGTGAAGCTCCTGTGAGTCTGAGCGGTCACGTCTTCTCCGCCTCGATCCCCCTCGCCGCTTTCTGTGCCTTGCTGCGTCTTCCTCGTCGTAACCCCCCCGCCTTTGCCGGGGGAGTGGTGGCAATCGCTTACCTTTGGGCACTGGGTTCTCCTCCTCTTCAACCTCAATGTCCGGCCTCGAACTCGCCGAAGTAGCACCCTCTCCGTCGACAGCCTCAGGTGTAACTGGCTTGGCTTGTAGAGGACGCTTTCCTTTCTTGCGGCCTCCGGCCTCAGAGGATTCTCCCTCCTCTTCTTTTTTCACACCCGTCTGACCAGGAGCGGCCTTCGCTGTCACAGGATCTCCACGAGCTCCTCCGCCTCCTGCCGAATCTGCTGTCGGCCCGGGAGGTGGTGGGCCTCCGGGCCTCACCTCCCCGGAAGGGGCAGCTCCTCCTTCGCTGGGAGCTGCCGAGCCCCGAACTTCCAGGGCGATCTCAAGAAGTTGAGTGTAGAGGCCCTCAAAATACGGTTGACACCGGTCTCGAAGCACCTGAGTGGAGTTGGCTCCGAATACGAGGGTGACCACCTAATAGACGGTTTTAACTTATCTACTTGAAGTAACTTATTTTTACTTAACCGATTTAAAATCTACTTTAAAACTACTTATTTAATATTAAAAAATAAGTATGTTTAAGTTACTTATTTATACTTATAAGTAGAAATAAGTAGAATTAAGTAGATATAAGTGGAAGAGGTTTGAAAAACTAATGGTTTAAGAAAAGGCAAGTCACAAAGTCGAAAATGCTGATTTTGGACATACTATCTAGTGACACATGATTTTATAAAGCTGATTTCAAGAGTTTTGTTGTTGGAACAAATGATTTTGTCTACAGAAATCAATATTTTTGTGTTTTCACAAACACAACGAATGTCGATGAACATATAATATTGGGTACACCACTGTGTTTCTTTGTATAGAAGCGGGCACACCGCTGTTTATATTACAAGAGCGGGCACACAAAATACTATAGATATCTGATAGATACCTGATAGATACCTGATAGATACCTATAGATACCATGTACAAAACCTATAGTTATCTAAAGATACCTACAGATACCTATAGATACCCTGGCATAGTTTTGTATGGATATCTATAGATACCTATAGATACCCTGACGTAGTTTTGTAAAGATAACTATAGATACCTGATAGATACCTCATAGATACCTGATAGATACCTATAGATACCATGAGCAAGCCCTATAGTGCTGCAAGTCATGTTTCCAATGAGAAATACAAGCTGTGTCATGTCATTCCTAACCTGTTAGCCAACCATGTGGTCAGATAAACTTGCCCAAATATCAATGAATTCCTATGCCAACAGGCTGCGCTGCGAAAACTTGATCTTTTGCACACCTTCTGAAAAAGTAAAAAGCACAAAATCACATGTTGAAACATAGACGTCAACAACAACAATCAAAAAAACAAAAAAATATAATAAATAGATTAAGTAGAAATAAGTAGACCTAAGTAGAATTAAGTATACGTATGCTACTTATGCATAAACGAACCATGCCTACTTAATTTTACATAAGTTTTTTGCCAAGTACATAAACTTCCTTCAAGTAGCTGTAAATAGCAATTAAGTAAGCTAAGTGTATCCATCTACTTATACAATTTATATCTATTTATTTTCTACTTAACCTCGTTAAAACCATGTTACAGCCACCTTAGAGCTACTTATAAGTAGACAAGTAAATTCCGTCTATTAGGCACCTTCCGGAATGTCCTGCAAAGCCTGCAGTCACACTCCGCTGGCGGGGGCCCCCTTGCATTGCTGAAGCCAAACACACTGCGGATGAAAGAGAATTCAGGTCCGTTTCGTTTTTATGTCCGTGAACGTAACCCATGTTTATTGTATGCATAGCATATCATATCTCATACATACGTACGTATCTGACGATCTGCGGTTGCCGATTTCTTTCTTATAGTCAGGATTTTCAATGTGCCTCGTACTTCTACTCAAACGGGCTGACGCAACCATATCTGCACCAACATACGATGGACACAAGCAGGGTCTGTGCATAAACCCGTATCAATGGATATGGAGCGACACTCCACACCACTCTCGCAAAAAAAGTCCACCTGGACCCTCTAACAAACTCGGTGATACTGGAACAAGGCACCGATCTGTGGTATAGTAGTGTTTGGCAGTGCTGCAAGTGTCGATCTGATTCTATCCGGCTTGGCCACAGAACGAGCAACAAAGCATGAGCATTGGCTTCCCCCCTCTTGGTTTTGTTAAGGCCCAAAGTCACCTAGAATCACGTCGAAACGCCTAAATATATGTCGCCTAGTGGATGGTGGTTCTCCGAAAAGCCTTGCGATCACCGATCACCTGTTTGAAAGCCATGCCAATCTGACATACCATGGACTCCACGTCACAAGAAAACATAGAACACCTTCATCCCCACATCTCTGCAACCACATCGGCCCACGCCTCATTGAGCACCGAGAGCTTGATGTTATGGAAGTATTCTGACGGCCAACATGGGGTCAAAGGTTTCCGTGCAGGACGGGGTCAAGTGTCAAATGTGGTTTTGCATAATGAATCATCAAGGTTTGTCTATACTAATGCAGGTCAAACCAACTCGCAATGACCTGAGTGATAGTAACGCTCAAACCACTGTTGAAAGATCTGGTACATCCCACGTGGATAAACTCGGGAAGCATTCACAAGTGTGTGCGCTGAAGTAACGTCGCTCCGCAGCAACTGCATTAAAAATGCATCAACACAAGTCTTCTTCCAGGACCCTCCAAGGCAAGGGGTATAAATAGCATCTTATTTTTGTTAAGGCCAAGGCTAAGGGGTGTCCCGAAGGTCTTGGTTACTCCTTCATTACATGAAGGTCATTTTGATTAGGTGTGTTTCTTGCTTCCGAGCACCAATCCTGAACCTTCCGGTCGAACATCTCTGGGCTCTCCCCATCCACGTTCGTGTCTCCTCATGTTCGGGGCTCCCGGCTGGGATTGGCATTGATTTGCCTGAGCCGATCGGTCGCTCCTTCAGGCAGCCACTCACGCATCGCGGTGGGGCCGGTGGGAACAGCAGGAGTAGTCTTTCCGGATGGAGGGTAGTCTTGGGTAGTTGGTGAAGCCGGAGGACGGTTTTCATCTTGCAAATCACATAGCATTGCACAAGGACACAAAAGGGATGTGGGACATGAAGATCATGAAGGTACTTCAAGTGTCCCCACAAGATGAATGCTAGGTTCTCAAATTGCCTCCGGACAATGTACCTGGCCTGGATAGGGCGCCCCTGATAGGGCCCGGATACGGCCCAAGGGTCAAAGATTAACCACTGACTAATAAATAGAATCAGACGGGCCCCAAATGCCATTTCCGCCGAAGCTCTTCCGATTCACGTTCAGGAAGATGCAGCCATCACTGCCTCAGTGGAAGCTTCTCAGGTGTGTAAGCCCCAAAAGCAACGGATCGTTCAACCGATCGTTCTGAACCCAAGGTTTGTACATTGATTTACAGTAGGGGATGTATTTCACGATTCTTCTGACCACAAACCACCCAATGGCATGGTTCCACGTGACGGGTGAGACGCCCCACAGTACGCTCTTGAGAACGTTCCCGTCGCATGGTCATGTTGGTCGTTGGGATCGACAGAATCACATATTCGAACATATCGAACATGCAACAGTTGGGGCATGAGGTTATTAAACACACCAACAGCCCTCTCACATAGCTTGTTGCGGAACATGCACGATTGGGAACTTGACATGATCGGATTGGGATGCTTCCCAGAAGAACATGAGACTTCATGGTTCGCCCGTTGCAACCCTGTTGCGAAACTGGATGTCCTCAGAAAATATCTCCCTTCAAAGGAAACCTCATATATAATCATCCTTATTAGTGATGGCCTCCACCCTTAGTATCGATGGCCTCCGCCCTAGTATCGCTGGACGTGAACACTTCAAGTCCCTCGCCCTGGACCGGGCGACTTTGCAAGTTAATGCCGGTCCGGTCATTCTCGATGCTGGACGGGCTCACCTAAGGGTTGGACCATGTGGTCAACAATGGCTGGACATTGCAACATTGCCAAAAAGGTGCCCAGCACTGAAGCCGAAGTGTTCCAACAATGCGATCATTGAAGAAAAAACATGAATCGCACGGACGAAAAACAGGAAAAAAAGAAAGGAAGGAGGGGCAAATAAAGGTCTAAAAGGCGTCTAAAGGTCTAAAGAAAGCCAAGAAGTGACAAGCCAATCAGAACACACTGAAGACATGAAAAAAGAAACAAGTCCGACCAACCTCCCCCACGCCGCACGCCTGCACGGCTCCGCTTGAGGTCACTGAGGTATCAGCAATGTAGACCGTCTCGCCATCGACACGCAAAGCCAAGCCAATCATCACAGCGTTCCGACCGCTCTTGTATTGGCCTAAGGGAGAAGACGGTGGGGCCGAACGGGGAAAAAGTGGTGATCCAACTGAGCGAACTATGCAACTCAAAGCTGGTGGTTGTTCACAACTCTTGTTTCGCGGCAACAGTTCAAAACCCAAGATCCTGGAAATTTGAGATGAACCTAGTTTATCAGGGGCCAGGACCCAACAACCTTCCACAGGAGACCTGTTGCAGGCTTCTGAGAAATGAATGTCAGAGATATATAATCCCAAAATGGATGGTTCAACAAACATGTTCTAAACATTTTTGAACATGTATTAATGGAAACCGTGTCCATCTATTTGGTGATCTCTATGGTTGCAAACCCCTGCAAGTTTTGGGTGGGGCAAGGCCTGCACACCAAGGCACATTGAAAGGCCTGGAGCTCGAACTGCCCACCACACTGGCCACTGCTTGCATAACGAACAACACCACTGCCTCGCATTGCGGCATAACATTGACAACAGCACTCCTTGAAACCGAAGGAAGCCAGCATTTGGCAAGCCGTTGCTCATATAGTGTTTGAGACCGGGGGAGTGGAACGGTGCAACGTCGACATCTCAAAACAAGGGAGCCACAAATCAATGGACCCAAGTCGTTCATCGATAATATATTTGTTTGGTTTTGTTTTTTGTACTGCACTGCCAGCACTTCTCCAAAGAAACGCGTTGTTCGATGTTGTTCTTATGATTGGTCATCCTTGTTGAATCCCATCATTCATATCCCAAAATGCCGCCCTTGTTACCATCCGTTTTTCTGCGCCCATTCTTCAACTAAACTAACAGCAACCATGCAGGAATTCGGATGTTTCACGGACCAAACACCAGCAAGTGTGAGAGCCCCCTGCGCTATCTCTGAGGCTAACAACTACCATGTGTTCGAGGGAACTACTTTTTCACTGAGAAATCTTGACGGAGTCTGAGCTGGGGAATTTTCCTCTATATATATATAGTGTTTTGGCGGTTCGAGGCCATCAATACCGTCTCCAGTGTTGCTTCGAGCTATCCCCACACACCCAAGTGTCCCAATATTAACGTTTAAGGGGCGGTCAAAACGTTTTGATTTTTTGTTGTCTGATGGTGTGCTTGTCCTGGTGTGTTGTCAAATGTTCTGAGTGTTGTGGTTATGGTTGATGCTGCCACTATGCCTGTCATTGTTTGTTTTTGCTGTCGTGCTGGTCTTTGTGTATCGTCAAGTCTTGCGTGTTGTGGTTATGTCTAGTAATGTGACTATGTCGGTCATTCTTTGTCGTGTGTGTGCTGCCGTGTTTGTAAACCTGATTTGTTAGATGTGTTGCTTGGTATGTTCATTGTGTTGGTCATTCTGTGTTGCGTGTCCGTTATGTCTTGTGTTTGCCACTGTGAATTGTCACCTGCTTTGATCGGCTTGGATTTAGCTAAGCTTTAACATAGTTGTGTTAGTTAACAGAGTATTGCTAAGGTACTGCCAAGCCTTTAGCCTTTTTCTACCAAATCACACAAAAGCAACGCTTTTCTGTGTGACATGTTACACAAATGGAACCAATAGGAAATGAGTCAAAAAACTGCTGGAATATTGGTTACTTTGGTGTGCAAGTATCATGGAGCAATCACTTCTGAACTGGCATGTGTTGGGAGAAATCACCTTTTGGTTTCTCCCACAAACACAATGGGATGCTTCATGCAATGGCATGCATCAGCATTTGTCCCTGGCACTGAAAAGAGTTTACTGATTGTGTTCGTTTGTTTATACAAGTGATCTATAATCAATGAATAACATGAGCATTGTCCTATGAAAGCACTGGGTGAAGATCAATGAAAGACTGTTTGTCTTTCAATGAAAGCACTGGGTGCTTCTCAATGAACGCTTTCATCATGCGTCATTGGCTATTAGTTTCAATCCTGAATTGTCAGCTGTTTCGATTTGCATAGTGTACCTTCACCTGTTCATTAAGGTGTTCATTTAGGCCTCTGTAAGTGGCAAACCGCATACTGTACGAACCCTTATCCCAGGAGTGTCTCTCAATATTGGGAGCCGGGAGTGAGCCCCAAGTAGTGCCCTCCGTGACCCAGTCTTATTACTGGGGATGAAGTCTCCACCAATGGAGTGGGCAGAGCAGGCCACAGCGGCCCGAGGAGCCTTAGTCAATTAACCCTTGTGAGACTTGGATTCGACTGGAGCAGACCGTATGGTCAAGAGCAGTCTACAGCGGATCAGAGGTAGTGATCTCAGCCCCGCACTTTGTGTACACACTAACATACCAAACCCGAAACCAGTTAAGGTCGTCCAGTTTTTAATAGAAAGGCAATTACGGTTCTTGGTCTTGTTGCTCGGTGCCATCTGGCCCCTTCATTCGCAACCATGTACCCTTCCTGCTTTGCTTCCATGCTTTGCTTCTGTCTTCATGTCTATCCATGTCATCCTTTTCTCCACTTGCGTGCACCTCCGCTCGGGCCTTAGAGCGTACACGTTTTTGTGTGTGCATTGTGCTGTAAAACGCCCCAATCTTGTCGGATGGAAAAATAACCAAACTGATCATCCAAAAAGTAATCGAGATAGCTATAATATTATGTATAATATATGGTGTATATATATATATGTTATATGTATATATTTAATATATTTATTAATATAGTTATATATATATATATATGAATGAGCTATTTCACAGTTGGTTCCTTCTCCCCGGCAGGCACCACATACAATAAAACTCCATGCGAACGAACGTCCCAGTCCCCACCCGAGGCGTGTCCCTGCCTTGGTAGTCAAAGCGCTTCTGGTTGGGTCTCCAGCTCCGGATGAAGTGCGGATCGCCCCAAGCGCGGCATTGGGCAAAACGAGGATCGGACCAGCTTCCTGACCGGCAAGTTTCTGGAACGCCTTGCGTTCTGTGTTTTTTTGGGGGGAACTCTGGAACAAGTTAAAGCATGAGAACTAATACTTCAGCTGCTTGAGACTGTTCCATGTATGTCCCCTTGCGTTGTCGTTACATCATCTGCTTTTGTGGCCTTTGCTCCTCGCGCCATTCACCTAACAATGGGTGACGTTTAACTACCCAAAGAAAGAGATTGGACACCAATCTCAAATTTGAGTTAATTCAAAGCAAGTCACAAGATAATGATCAACCATGATCGACAAACACTTGCCCTGCCACCAAAGGAGTATAGTTGATATTATTTGGATTTAATTGGTTATATTTACGTATATATAAACATAACTATGAATTATAAACATCTATGTGTGTTTTTGTTCCCTCCGTCTAGCGGAAAATGGTCTTCAAGCGAGCTATCTAGCAAGCTAGCTATGCTGTTCCCACGAGTCAGCGCCAGTCCACATCTCATGCCGCACAAACAAAAGGCACGCAAAAAGCTGTCATGAGTCATGACTCAATGTGACTCAAGTCGTGCAAAAGGATTTGTTTGAGTGTTTGGATGGACACTGCCTTAAATACCTTTAAGGTGATTTTCCTGCAGTTCTGGATTGGGTTCTGGGTTTGGGCGGTCAACCCTCCATCTTAACTACCTTATGTAAATCTTTGGGTTCTGGGTTTGGTGACTTTCCTGGGGTGGCTGCTTAGGAACTTCTATCTTTGTTGGGAGGGTTTCTCCGCCTCTCTGCCACCTGCGACTGAGACACTGATCGCCGCACACGCGTTGCAGTTGGGGACAGCCGGTGGCCCCGATGGCGGTGCAGGTGGTGAAGAGCCACTGGAGATCTGGTGGTTCTGTGACCTTGCCCGATCGAAGATGCTTTTTTGAAAAGGGGCTACCCAGGGTCAATAGTAGGCGTTCGAAGAAGCCCTGTGTCAGTTGTCATGGGCCACACCGGGCAACGCCATTGATCGTGTGTCTTGAGCACGAGGGGTGGATAAACGGGAGGTCTAGCAAGCGTCCATGTGTCAACTGATGGAGATAAAATAAGTGTGGATGGCCGCTCTATGACAACACACGAACTGCGGGGTCGAGCAAAGTCAATCGAACGTTTTCCGAGAAGCGTAGCTATGGCTGAAGGCCTGGTACAAAGGCCGAGGGGATTCGGGCCGCAATGGCCGCACATGAAGGGAATCTGGCATCGATACCTCAGTCTTTCACATTCATCCTATCTTCTTCTTTAAAGCTTGTGCCACAGAAAGGCTGAGTGGACATCGGATGGAAAAAGGTGACTAACACCTCTGCCGGTACAGGGATCAGCGCATGCTGATTGGGAAGTTCACCAACAGCAGTGCCAGCCTCAAGTCGGTGCCAAAAGCTCTGTCCGTCTCGACAGAAGCGGGCAAAAGTTGTTCTCAAAGGGAACTCTGCACAGCTGAAACGTGGTTCGCCGGTCCGCATGGACTTGGCATTGAAAGCAACCTGAATTCCCATTCCAGCTTGGTGATGCCATCCGCGCTTCTCACAAAGCGTCAGGAGATGCGGCAGCATCGGGTCATCGCCATGCAGCTTCACTCCAGGCAGCTCAGCTCATGCTGTAGAGCTCTTTGAAGGCTTTGCTGACTTGGCCTTATAGACCTGCTTCTGGAACTCCGGTGAATAGGAGATCGACCAGGTGCCTGAGCTAAGGATCTTTCTCAAGTGATCCAAACTCATCATTTTCGTTCCAGCATCTGCAAACATGTTGGACGTGGCTGTCCACTTCAAGGCGGTGTTGGGTCGCCTCAACAAGCTCCTGAGCCAGGCAATGGTGAATGCCAGGCTCTTTTGTGAACCAAAGGAAGCCGTGTCACTGTTGGATTTGTCATAAACGTCCTTGGCGTCAACGACTCCGGTCATCTTCACGGCGTTCATGGAGCTGTCAGCGCGAACACCAAGCATGTCCTTCCCAAGGACAGTCGCCAAGAAGCCGCGTGCCAGCTGCCCAGCATCAAGTGCCTCTTCAGCGGCCAATGTCTCAGCCGCATAGGTCGAACGACAAACCCTCGGAATTCGGTGCGACCGAGTGTCTAGGACATTAAACTGTCCCGGCTTTCCGTCAACCAAGGCACTATCACCCAGCAGGATGTAGTAGCAGGCCTGAGAGTAGACCTTCTCAGAGGCAGCTCCTTCAGAAGAGCCAGACAGCTGCACGTTTCCCAAGGCTGCGTCAGAGACTGCGACGATGCCAGCTGAACGGTAATCGATCGGACGAAAGACCAGTTCAAAGGTTCCAGTGCGCTTGAACTCACGAACCAAGGAATTGGCTCGGAGCATAGTCCCGACTGTTGGGGGGTTTTCACCCTGTAGGGATGAAACACCAAAAGACAAATCAAACCTCAGCTGGGCCACAAGCCATTGCAACGATCCGAGGATCGCTCTAAGCTGCCGGTGTTCATGTGGTTCCAGCAAGGCGCTAGGATCTGACTTCCGTTGCCTGCTCAAGATGACCTCGGCGAGGTTCTCGTGGTACTCAATCATGCTCAGGCGGACTGTGCCATCCAGTGCGCGTCGGATGCGCTTGCCGCACCAAGTGAAATCGTTCAAGTCCTGGGACCCAAAACCAAGCTCGCCGCCGATCTTGTTCAGGGAAGCCTCTGCAGAAGCGCTGCCAGCAAAAAGCAAATCGTCGACGTGAGCGACGATCAATCCTTCAAGTGGGCGGATGCCCTTCAACTTCGCCGCATCATCAGCGGTTCCCCACAAACACCACATTGCTCCATCGACCAAAGTCCTCGTCCAGCCATGGTCTTGTAGGCAACGAGAAAGACGGAGCCACCATTCGCGAGGTGCATCAGCCAGACCGAAGATACCCTTCAGCACTCGGCAGAGTTGTCCCGGCTGAAGTGGAAGAGGTGGACTTGTCTTGGAGTTCGAGTTGCAAATGTACAACTCTCGGTCGATGTAGGGGTCGCCCTTGAGGAAGGCTGACTTCACGTCACTGGAGACAATGTTCCATGAGCCATGAAATGCTGCGACGCAGAAGAGGATGTGCTGGGCGTTCCGGGAACCAGTAGGTGCATCTCTGCGGAGTTGTCCTTCCAAGTTGGTTCTGTCTTTGAACCCAGGCACGACCAACCTCGAAGATGCCTTCACTGGAAGCGGGTGCGACTCCGTTCGAAGTCCATCATGCTTGTCGGTGAGGACGAACCGAGGAACCAAAATCCTATCAAGTTCGCCACGACGAGCTAGGTCTTTTCGAACCCGACTGGACTCATGCATCGAGAGGACCTCAACGGCAGAGTTGTCGATGTAGGCCTTCCATCCAGTGACTGCCGCCTCACCCCACAGCTGCTTCTGATTTGGAGACATCTTGCTCCAGACATACTCTTTGCGAGCAGTTTGAAGTGCCAGCACATCATGAGGTGCTCCTGAAGGAAGTTGCGCTCCCAGGCGCTGCAGTGTGTCCCAATCACGTTGGCAAATGAGACTCCATCTTCCGTCCCATGTGCCATGGTCTGGCTCACTCATAGTGTTGCCCAGGTCGCGATCAAGGTCGATCATTGCCTGGAGCTTCAACAAAGGATGCACGTCCGCCCCATCGGAAATCTTCTGCAGTTCCTCATGGGTGAGTTCCAAGGCTTCAAATGCAGGACGGGCGCCATGCTCTTCTGCTTCCAAAGGTGGACCTTCTGCAGGTCTCTTGACTCCACGTTCGGCCCGTTCAGCAACTTCTTCATCTAATGCTCTCGCACGCTCCAAGGTGCGGGACATAGTCGAACTTGCCATAGGACTCGTCAGCCTCGACTGGGAAGCTTGCAGGATCAAGCTCGGAACCGGTGTTCCAGGAGCGGCCGTGCCCGGCGTCTCAGTGCCTTCGCCAGCGGTCTCAAGCAATGATGGCGGGGCCGTCCTGCCAACAAGCGAGGGTGCTGCCGAACTTGGCGGTTGAAGTGCAGCCACAATCTCTGAGGGCTGAAGCTGACCTGCAAACTGCTCCGGCGTCGATGGTCGTAAAGGTCCATCAGGCTCAGGTTCATCAGAACCGTCATCATGCTCGCGAGCTCGAGCTTCATTCTTTGCTGCGTTGATCACCTCATCAATGGCCGCCTCCCAAGAACCAGCTGCTATGCTCTCCAGCGAGGATGCCTTTCTCACATGCTCCAAGGGGCATTTGGTCAACTGACCGCAAAAGGAAACAAAACAATTGGCAGCTAAATCAGTTCCATGACGACCTTCTGTAGCAACGAGGAGTCCTGGCCCATGCCAACGTCGAAGCATCAGCCTGCGACGAGTGCCAGCACCAACATCCTTCCTGGACTGATACTTTTGAGCTCTCCAAAAGAACACCAAGTCGCCAGGTTGAGGTAGATCTTCACCAGTCGTCGCTCGAGAGCGACTGAGTTCAGCCTGCCGTAGGCCTCGACTGTAGTGTAGTCTGATCATCGAGAGTCGAGCCGTCTCTCGAATCGCGACCAGCTTGCTCAGGGTTGGTTTCGCCTCAATGAGAGAGTGCTCGCTGAGGCGGGCATTGAAGCTGTTCAACACATCACCACCAGGCGAAGGAATCTTGCCCGTGACCAACTGGATGGGTGCCACCCCACCTTCATTCAAGTCAGAGTTATAGGAAGCCACGGCCTCTCCAACTGTCAACTCCATCTCTTCGAAGGACCCAATGGCGTGAGATTGAGCAACAGCACCAACCAACGCTTTCAAAGTAGCGCCGGATCGCTCACAGATCCCGTTTTGCCAAGGGGCACCGACTCCAATGTGGTACAGGTAGATGCTCTGGCTGTCGCACCAATCGCCGAACTCGGCGGAGACAAACTCCCTGCCCTGGTCGGCCACGATGGTATGTGGTCGACCGAGAAGTGGGATCCAAAGCGTCTGCAAAAAATAAATGACGGAGGCAGTGCTCTTGTCTTTCAACACTTTTGCAGCCTGGTAGCGAGACACGTTGTCGGTCGCATGGGCCACCACATAGGGATTCCGCATGGAGTCCTCCAGCATGACCAAGTCCAAATGCACTTGTTGGCCAACATCACGAGGGGGTGGCAAGGATGCAACCGGTCTAGGCTTTGGGTTGCGCCGCTCAGCGCAAACAGGACATTTCAGCCGCTTGGCTGCCAGAACTGCTTCTTTGGGGGCTCCACAAATCAGCAAAGCCTTCGCCAGCCTCTGGTTGCTCCGGTGGCTGGTGTTCACATGCAGGCGGTAAACGGCATTCTTCACCGCTGCGGAAATGGGCTTCTGCTCATCGTCCTTGGAGACCTCAAATGAAGCCTCGGAGTCCAAATCGCCATCATCTCCAACGGCCATCACCTCATGTTCAACAGTGAAAGCCTCGGACTCATGGTTGTAGCCCTTGAAGATGTAGGCGTTCTCGAAGTCGTACTGCTGCATGCAGGCATCGACCACGGCGTCGGCGAAGTCCTTGGTGTAGTGACCCGCCGCGGTAGAAATCTTCTTGCCTCCAATCACCGGTGTGTGACGGTGATCTCCCAAACAACGCTTGTCCAAGAAGGCGGACACGAGGGCTTGCATTGAAGTCACCAGCTTCGTTGCTTTCTTGTGAAGTTCACCGTCAGGGGCCCGAAGACCAAAACGACACATGTCCACGACCACCTCCAAGGCGCCTGTGGACTGCACAAAGTCCTCCATAATCTCAAGCTTCCATGCCATGGAGGAGCGAGGATTCTCCATCAAGTAGTGCCTACCTCCTCTCAACTGCAAGCGAGCGACCTCGATGGCAAAGAATACCAACTCAAAAGCCTCACTACGAAGCCTGTCAAGGTCAACGGAAGCGTTGAGGGCCAACAACTGTGACCAGGCACCACAAGGAAAAGCAAGGACCACAACATAGGGCTTGACACGCTTCATCCATGCCAGTGCTGCTTTGCAATGATCAGGAAGTCGAAAATCCCAACCAGTGCCAAGAGTCAAGCTTTCTCCAGCAACCAAGCCATGGCGACGAGTCGCCTGAGCCACAGGCTCAGTGTCGGTGTAGACCTCGGTGAGAAAAGTGGGCATGCGAAGTTCCACAGCGAAGGTCTCATTCATAGCATCTCTCATCTCCATGTTCCAAGTGGCCATGAAGACTTCCTTGATCTCCTTCAAGCCAACTGAAAGGGCGATCTGGTCTCGTCGATGTTGATGCCATGCTTGTGAGATCATCTGGCTGATGCCCTTCTTCACTTTGCCATGAATCTTGAAGTTGCCATCGACGGTGTCCACAAGGTCGTCGAAATTCTTCACAGGTCGTCCTTGGTCAGGTCCATGACCACATCGCTCGGAGATGTGGTTCCCACCTCGGATGGCGCCGGAAAAGCTCCCGCGCTTGCTGACAGAGGAGGCCCCTGGCTCACGGCTTGCAGCACTTGACCCAACATAGCTTGAAAGCGAGCGTCCTGGGCCTTCATCATCTCCTGGACACGAACTTCCATCTGGTGAAGTTCGGAGGGCATTGGACATCCCTCCTGCTTCCGCTCCATAGCCGCCTTCGGTGCCTCCATTCCGGACACGGCTGACCATGAGGACGACGTGGGCGTCACACGATGGAGAGGATCTGCACGAGGTACCTCCAAGGGCGTCGAATGCAACGGAGGGTTCTTGTTCTTCAAGATGTCCACGAGTGGGCGGATGCGGCCTTGCAGCTGAGCCACCGTCTCCTTTGGTCCAGGGGTCAAATTGAGCAAGAGCGCCAACTTGACCAAGTCGCTTCGCAAGGTCGGCAAACCACCTCTTGGTCCAAGCAACTGGCGAGCCATGATCTCGCGATCCATCTCGGCCGACTCCTTGGCGATCTTCTGCTTTGTCTCCTCCAAGGCAGCGGCACGAAGCTTCTCCCGCTGACCCTTCTGGCTCCGGGCAGCAAGAAATCCAGCCAAGAGACTGTCCTCCACAAATGCCATCTTCCAGCCACATCGGTCTCTCAACCTCCCGAGCTCCAACAGGTGCTCCACAGTGTAGCCACCGGTCTCGAGGGCAATGAAGTGGTGCCGCCGGCTCATAGTCTTCATGTTGATCATTGACTGTGCCTGGAGAAGCCATTGCTCCACTGAGCAAACCGAGGGATATGGAAAAGGCAAATAGCGCAAGTGAGCTCTTGAAGCGAACTGAATGAGTAGGCTCCTTGCATGCCAATTCCTCCTGTCGACGAGGCGGAGGATGAACCGATTCCACCGATAGGGCACGATGCCCTTCGTGTTCACTTCCTTGAAGATCTTCACCAGCGACGGAGTCAAAGGCTCCAACGGCGCTGCCTCCAAGGCAGCCATGTCCGACAGGAAGGTGGATGTCGGTGGTGAAATCATCATGAACTGGTACTTCAGGTCGTTCTGCAAGTAGTCGCTCTGGTAGTCCGAGAAGGCGTCGATGAAGTGACAATGCGAAGTCAAACATCGTGCTTCGAGCCAATGAGGGCAACAAAGAAACCAAACATGACTCATGCCACTGCAAAGAACCCTTCCCGGCTTCGATACTGGTTTCGGTCAAAAGGTGATCATGGCTTGTCTGGAAAACAAATGAACCCTCAGCAACTCTTCGCTCTAGCCATGATCTTGGGGTCAACTGCAACTCGAGCACTCCATCAAGGCCGCATCGACGCCATTTCACGGGGCCGAGCCTTGGCCAAGACTCTGGCAGGAGCTCCAGCATGAAGTGCCCGGCTGCCATGTGCTTGAGTTCCAACCTTTGGGAGTCATCAAACAATGAAGTGCACTGCAAGGTGCGCTGGCCAAAGTTCAAGACAGCTCCGAGGGCATCCAACACATCGCGACCGAGTAAACAACCCAACGAAGGAATGGGGACCTCATTGATCCAAACCAAAAACACATGGCCTCCGACGCATGCCGGAAGTCGCCATCTCTTGGTGCTGATGGCCACACCTCCGTTGCCGAACTTGAATCGCTCCGATTCGGAGACATGGTGAAGTAAAGCACGAATGAACGGTACGGTGGTGCACTCTCAAGCTGGGAGACATAGCTCTGCAGCCAAGTCGGTCCAGCGCAACTGCGATTGCACGCGCTATCTAGGGCCCCAACATGGTGCTTCTCGTTCGGCAAGTCCTGTGCGGCGGTCGAAACGAGGGTGGAGTTCAAGGCATTCGCCAACGACTGCTCAAAGGCTTGACCCAAGGGCATGGTTGAACTCCCGTGCAAAACCATGTTGACCTCGTGAGGGGACCCAGGGTTTTCCAAAGGTGTGGATGTACTCGATGGTGAAGGTGCAAGGGGTTCAGGAACAACGACATGCTCAGCTTGGAAGGCTTCGGTCACACGAACTTGCCGCGTTTTTGCTTTCGCGGCAGCTGGAGGGCCCTTTCGGCCAAGACCTGCACCAGGCTTAGGGCACTCCTTGTCGCCAGCCCAATGACCATGCTGATTGCAATCGAAGCATGGATGCTTCCCCGAGGCCTTTCTGGCCGCTGGAACTCCGGCGTTTTGCCGTCCACCTCCAACTGCTCCAGCTCGACCGAAGCCACGGTCCTTGCGAACCTCCTGCAAGCGGCTTTTCGCCTCCTTCATCGTGACAAGGGCCTCAGCGGCCTGCTCAAACGAAGACTCCATTTCCTCTAGGACACCTGGATCGATGCCCTGCTCCTCGGCCTCCTGAAGTTCAGTGGCCAAACACTCAGCTTCGCTCTGGATGACCTCCTCCAAGGTCGGATCAGCCGCTTGCTCACCGGCATGGTCTTCCTCGGCCACGGTCTCCAAAACCTCTTCATGCGACTGATCATGACCATCATCAGTCTCAGTCACATAGGCACGTCTCGTGCTGGTAGAGTTCGAAGAGCGTGCCGAAGTCGCCGCCGAGAACATAGACGGTGATCGGCTGATAGTGGATGCCGAAGACGATGGTCCCTTTTGGGATTGCGATTGAAACAGCCGTCGAATCGTCAACTTCGGACGGTCTCCTTGTCGGTCAAAGCGGCGAAGAGGATCGTTGTGATGTAGGTCCTTAAAAAGGCGCAAGCATTCAGCCTCCACGACATTGTACTCCTCGCGGCCGCCAAGGGCAGTTTCAAGAAGCTGTTGACGCAGACTATCAAGGCCAAGCTTCTGGCGAAGGAACCAGCCGAGTTCAGTGCTCTGAATCGAAACTCCCTCTGCACTGAGGTCGGCAGCCAAGGTCCTGAAGCGGGTGCAAAACTCAGCAACACGCTCATTGGGAGACCGCTTCAACTCCAAGTAGAACAAGTTGCGAAGCTCACCACGCTTATCCAACAAACTCTGTCCGTTGATTGCTTCAAGGGCGGTGAGCAATTTGTTCAACCCAAACAAATAGTCTGCAGGGGTCACCTCAACAGGTTCGCCAGAAACAGGGTCGGTGTAGGTTTCAGCGGGCTTGAATTGCAGTTCATCGGGATTGAACTCTTCCCCACGCTGGCGAACGATGCCGGTCTGTCTGAGGAGCCAGCGAGCAGCCAAGTTATACTTGGCCGTGGCCTGCAAGTCCAAGCTGCTGACCCACCAAGTCATCTCCCTTCTAAATGATCGCCATGTCAATGGCGACCCATCCCAAGTCGGCACTTGGTACCACGCTCCTTTCTCGTCGCCACCACCAGTCGCCATCTAAGGCCTCTTCGAGGGACAGCTTGTCTAAGGTGGTGGTGTAGTAGCTCAAAGGTGAAAGCCGCCGGATCTTCCGGCGAGGTCGAAACGAAGGACCGGGCTCGAAGTCAAGAAAAGAATCAACGCTTGCTGAAAATTCCAAGGTCTCGAGTCAGGTCCAAGGCACGAAGTGACGGGCTAAAAGCAAAGGCCAGGATCGCAACAAGAGCTCCGCTACCACTGTGGATGGCCGCTCTATGACAACACACGAACTGCGGGGTCGAGCAAAGTCAATCGAACGTTTTCCGAGAAGCGTAGCTATGGCTGAAGGCCTGGTACAAAGGCCGAGGGGATTCGGGCCGCAATGGCCGCACATGAAGGGAATCTGGCATCGATACCTCACTCAGTCTTTCACAATAAGTGTGCACAGTTTTTTGTTGGTAGGCTGCTAGGCATGGAAATTGCTACCGGCGTATCAGGCGTACCCCCATTCTTGTTCACCTTTCCCACGAATTGTGCAAGCATCCGTGACTCTTCCTTGGGCCGCACCTGTTTTGAAACATCAGAGACATGCATGGGTGTGGTTGATCCGTTTCAACTTTGTGACTCGTCTGATGCCTCACAGCGAATGAGATTGCCCATCCAGAAATTGCGCCGGGTCATTCGGCCAGGTACCGACACTACAAGTACCACCGGCCACCACCAGCAACATCGGAATATGTGCCAACTTCAACCCGTCATGTGATTCCATCCAACTCTCCCATCAGGGACCGGTGGACCGACAGGTTGTGGGTCCATCCTGCATGGCGATGAACATGCGACCGGAAAAGAAGCGGTGTATCCCAAGAAGTCTGGGGCCATCATCGGGTCTTTTGGTATGAAAATCAGTGACAATATATATATATATATTATATGGATATATAAGAAATCCATACCAACAGAGGTAGAACCCTATGAACTATCCCATACAGTACCCCAGAAGGGTCCTGTAATATGCTCACTTAACCTCTCTTGGTGGTCGAGGTCGAAACATCGCTGCGAGTCGGGCGACGCTTCAGTCCCCCGGAGACGCTTCCTTCACCGAGGGGCGACTTCAAGACGCAATCTGGCAGCTGTCCCACCGGCTGCCTCAGCCGTTCGCTGTCGAAGCAGCTGCCCCACCGTGGAGTTTGAAAAGGGGGGTTATGGCCTGGAAGTGGGAACTATGAGGGAAATCAATGCAAAAAAGGGACTTGGACCGCAGGGAATACTGGGAATTCTTACAAAACCCTTGGGCCCCCTTGCCGATTTTCTTTACAGCGTATGCGTTCTAGAGACCTTCATTGCTTTTTCATTGCTTTGCAATCAGGTTTGGGAATAACATGGAACACCAATTACTCTAAATCAGCTTACTTGCCGCAAAAACATGAAAATGCCATGGTTTGAGGTCCTCTGGTTTCACCGACCAGCAAGTCGACCGTCCGCTGTTCAAGGGTTGCTCGTGAATCACGGTGACCCTCTTTAGGGGCTGAGCAACCCTTCTCTAATTCCCATTCTCAGGCTGAGCAATAATGGTGAACCCAATTTGAGCTCTCATGTGCGAGAAATGTTTGCGTGTTTCTCCGTCGCCCATGTTGCCAAGCTGCTCGCCCATACCGTTGACGCATTCGTAGACACCGAGACTGGCCGGTACAATGTGGGTATCGAGCAGGAACTCGCACATATCCACAGGAATGTTTGCAGGTTTCAATTATCACCATGCACGGGGGGCAAACATCTTTAAATCCAGCAGTCAACCACTATTGGTCACTACTTACCAGTACGATTTGGCCCGCGGGGCAGGGGTTGACACTTTAGGGTCTATTGCAAACCATTATCGAACCCTTAACCACTACACCCCCAAATGGTCCAACGTAACTCGTGCAGGGAGTTTTTTCCAGGCATCAATCTCTATTGTCTGAAGACTCATCCGCAAAACGTACCGAAGACTAGAGATCATATGAGTGGACATGACTAGTCCCAGCCCATCCGGACTGGAATAGTTACCTGCATGGATGATGTATAACTATTCCAGTCATATGGATGGTCTGGGAGTGGTGAACTTCGCCACTGTTGCATCATCAACCAGCTCAACGAATCACATGCCCACCAGGCGTTGAACACCTTTGCGCCCCGTTCCGCTGGAACGTTTAGCCCCGAACACGAGACCCGAAATCGTGCTTTGCTGAGTCTTGTGTGACACCGTGTTGTGCGTGGTCTCAACGTGCAATAGAAATTGTTGCAAACAGCAGTGGATAAAATCATCACCAATTTCAGTGTTCTTGAACATTGTCTTCAAACACGCTCTAAACAGCGGTAGTTTGTGTATTGTGCCTTGCAAAAATAAACTTTGAAACCAAAACAATGGCATCTACAGTGCTTTCGGGGTGCGTAGTGTCAAACACATCGCACATACAAAACACTGTGAACACCGAGCCTGACATTCTTGAACGCAACATTAAAAACATCATAAACCATCAAAGAATAGCGGCGCTATCCGGCGCTTTTACTTTGTTGAATAGAGCATCAGTTTGAGCCCTGGCAAAACAAAATACATCAAAATACTAATGAACGCGCGGACCAAAGCGATGATCTGTGTTTCTATTGTGCTGTGATCAATATTTGCCAAGCTCACAGCAATCCAAGACCCTGAGAAAACCTTGCATGTCTGACCTCGCACCCCATCCACCTTGGGAAGCAAAAGTCCTGGATTCCCTCTCTACCTCCCCCCCTTTCCGAAACGGGTCGGGGAAGCGCCTGTTGGTGATGTAGATCTGCGAATTGCAGCTGACCTCGCAGCTGGTACCCACCTCCAAGGCAGCACAACTGGCGGGGATCTCCTTAGAGCAATGCTCTGCCCGGTGCTCCGCCCTGTTCGCTTCGAGGGAAGAACGCCCGAAGATGTTGGTGGGCCGAAGTCGTTCAATGAGCAAGGGAAAAGCACGACCACTTGACCGGTTCCCGCCAGTTCCTCTCCTCAAGAGTGCGACAGCTACATGCAAGGTGAAGGGCAAACCACACCAAAAGCATTAAAACAGCAAATGTTTAAACAACACAGCTAACAGGAGCGCTCTAGAACCAAAGACACCCACCCCTCCAAAACCACTTCCTTAACCCCTGCTTTGCTCTAACAAACGGTCATTCACTCCAAGCATCGTATTTCTCAGCATTGGCCAGGACCAATGGCGCACAGGTGCTGCTCACAGGTGAGCTGAAGGAGGTCCCGTGCTGATTCCTGACAGCTTTGAAGCCGTTCCTACCTGCCAACCTCCAAGTGACTTTAGCCTCAAAAAACTCTACAGCTACTCTACATAACAAGATGTTCAAAGAGAAAACTTGGTTTTAATCGGCTTTGGAAGCACACATTAGAATATATCATGATGTACATTGATAATATATATATATCATTAGATATATATGTACAATATTAGTCAATTTTATGTTAGGCCCCCAACAAACAAAGACCTATCTATCTATCTATCTATCTATATGTTGTGCTCGTTGATTTTGTGAGTTGCTGGCAGAGCAAATGAATCAAACGATACAGCTATACAAATGGATGCAAATTGGTGCAAAGGATTCAATTCATAGAAACGAGTGCGCCATTTCGGGACCGCAAGCGGTCTTCAGCATCACCATGGCCCCCAGGCACAAACAAAGATCAACAAAGCCGACCAGAGGTCAGCATTCCCAAGCCGGTCATGCTACTGGGCAAATCGAAGTTTGGTCAAAAATAAGCTAGCGTCATATGATATCAACGAACAAATCACCTGCCTCCACAAACCGGATGCACACCGCTTCTTTCAAGAACCACCGTTGTGAGTCATTGTACCAATATAAGGTGTGAACCACTGCGCCCGGTAAAAGCGTCGACACCGAGGGGCTCCGCGCCCGCCAGGAGCTCCACTGGCGCTGGGAGGTCAGTGCCGTCAGTGGTGCAACAGTCGCCCACCACGGTCACCGTCTCCCTCGGGACGGTGTCGTGGCCAAGAATGGATAGAAGACTGAGATACTGATGGAAGACACCCGGCATGGTACAGCCGGAATTTCAACCATTATGTTGCATGGTGGTCTTTTCTTTCCTTCAACGTGTGCCGGATTCCTACTTTAACAGTAGGATGGGTGTTGTAGTAAATAGATCTGAAGAAAGTAAGCATCAGTGCAACCATGGGCACTATGTGCCACTATGGTGTTGTTGCACAGAGTTGGCTTTGATGTTTATTGTGTTTATTTGGGTTTAAGGGAGCACATAGATACTTGATTCTGAGCTAAAGGACTGTCCCAATCTTCTGAAAGGCCAAAGACTTTCGAAACAACTCTCTTGCAGCACAGGCATCGTATGTCACCAGGGTATGATGGGATCATCAACAACATCATCTACTCGATAATCCTAAACAAAGCTAGGATCCGCCGCTAGGCACTCTTCCACACGAATCATTATGATTCAAATACTATACACAAATCCGTATCCCGGGTGAATATACAAATATTATAATGATTCAATTGATGTCAGTACATTTAAAGCGGGTAAACACCTGCTTTCCGGAAATGCGCGTTGCTCGAGATGTTCTTCGTGAGTCCTTGGAGCCACCAGGGGAAACCATCAACCCGGTATGGCCATCATTTGGTCACTTAGAAAGAGACATCGACAGAAGACTGTAAAGACGTGTGTGGTACATGTTCTAAACATGTGCAGCCAGTGCAGCCCTGCAATTCAACATCTCAGGCCCTGGGAAGGTCATGTAGATCGACCAAATCCAAAGTGGGTTTGCTCTTTTGGCTAATGTATTTTTGTGTTAAAGCTTTCGAACAACACCCCCAAAAACGCACCACAAAACTTGGGCTGTGGGGTCTTTTCCCCCAGGGTTCATCCCTAAATTCCGCCCAGCGGCGTCGCCACCAATCGACGAGCCCCTTCCTGGGCGCATCTGGCAAAGCCTTGAGACAAATAAGTTGTTCAATATAATGCTTCATATATTCAAATATATAATGAAACAAAATATTAAGATATCTCAAACAAACACAATAATAAGTAGCAGCATCTTTATTTTTATTATGTTTAAGTACAAGGGAGCCTTTTCACTTCCATGTTGGTGACTCGGAGTACAGTGTTTCCTTGTACGAACGTCAAAGGCATAGAGTATGTGTCCGACTCTTTGTCAAGTAACTCGTCCAACCAGAACACCTGCACCGCGCCAAATATGGCTTAGAACAGCACCCTCGATATCCTAGATAAAACAAAATATGTATTTACAGTAATATACGATATATCTATAATCACCTATAATAGATCATACTCATATTTCAAGTGAGTGTCTGCCACTGTGTAGCGGCGTTTCCACACACTTGCACCTGTCAACGCTTCTAGTTTAAGATTGAAATTGAGCACCCTCCTCATGTCAGCAGCACAAGCCATTCCAGTCATTTCCAGCATCTGAGTTTGTGCAGGTCACTCACGCATGTTGTTTCTGCTTTTGTCCAGGATAGTAGGTAAAAAGGGTAACCTCAATTTGATCGATGATATGTATATATACGACAGTATCCTCTGAGAGAATGCTAAAGAGATCTATACAGAATGCAAGCATGTGATGTTCTATCGGAACACGCGAACCACACACGCTATTCTTAGCCTCACACTGACGAACAAAAGGTGCCTGTGATCTTTTCAAAAAAGTCTTTTCTTCGACAACATGTTCGAAGTGGGTGTTCATAACTATAAGTTGCCAAGGACTTGTTTTGTCTTTGGCAAATGATTGTCGTGCCTTGTGGGGTAGTTCCCTGATGGATGGCACTTACAGGGTATTAGATACTTCCCACTTCCCAAGTGACACTTCTTCACGCAGATCCCAACGCAAACTGTTTGTTGGTTCCAAGATACGGCTTAAGACCGCGAAAAAACCGCTGAGACTTCCCCAACATCCTTTCCCCAATGGTAGGGCCCTCAGTTTACCAAAAAAAAAATGACTTCACCACTTGACTGTACTTAGCCCAGACGCTCCATGGGACTGCCATAGATGCCGCCCCATTGACCCCCCTGGCACCATGGAAATACTGATCGGTAGTCCTATGCCAGTCCCAGACAGGTTGTGTCTGTACTTAGAGGTTTGGTGATTTCGATCTCCTTCGTCCTTCAGGACGAGTCGGCGCTCCAAGCCACCAGTCGGCGATCTGAATCGGCGTCGTCTGCGGTGTCCAGCTGAGTGTTCCTGGGCGAAAGCACGCCCGTGCCGAGAAAAACCAATGCTCCGGTTCGGTTCATGAAAGCAAATTGAATGAGACTTGAATTCCAGCTGAGTGTCTCTGAATGAGCAAATTGAATCAGCGAATTGAAAAAACAACTGAATGAACCGTTGAGGGGTTGTCACGTGGGATGGTTATCAAAAGAAAGGGATTATATACAGGAAAAAAAAACAACAACAACCATTGATCTGGATGTGGGAATGCCACATGTGACCATCGTCAACACTGAGTACAGGTCCTTCTAGTCAGTAGCTGCATCTATATTTTATCACACCAAAGAAACGCCAGATGAACTTGATCGCCCGATTCTGGGGTTCTGCGAACAAAGGCATCAATAAGGAGCAAGGACGCTACGAACGGGGCTCCTGGCATCGCTACGAACGGGGCTCCTGGCCCTGCTACTAGGAGCAAGGACGCTACTAGGAACAAAGGGCATCGCTAATAGGGGGAATTATAGGATGTTTGGGTAGCCACCCAAAATTTAGGCCCTGGCCCACGCCACCGCGCCTAGTCCGAGGCAACAAGGATGTGTCCACAGTGCAGGTTAACAAGTTGGAGTCCTCCTTGAACTTGAACCTGGAAACAGGAATCTCACTTCACTCTAGATTTTAGTTGGGAAACATTTTGTGTCACAGGAGTTTGCAGTGCATCCAACCAAGGTGATGTCAAATGGATGAACCTTTTCTTGGTCAAATGCATGGTCACGCATTCTTCCAGGTGAGTTCGCAAATTCCACCACGTTCCAGTTCAGAACATGAATGAACATGCATTGAATAGTCTCTTGGGGCATCTTCACTGACAATTTAGGAGAGTAGTACCTGTGGTGGGAACCTCCAAAATGTCTGAGCCAATGGATGAGGTGGTCTTCAATGGATGTGGTGTGGACCGGACATTTACAGTAACCTTTTATGTGGCGCTCACCTCCTATGCACAAGTGTGTTCTCCAAATGAAGATGAACACCTGTTGGATTGCGGCTACCCATCTGGGAGTTCATTCCAAACGATCCCGACGGATTCCGAAGAACCTGGCTGGAATGGTCGTGCAGCTCCCATTGGCCAATAAAAGAAGATCAGTAAACCAAACGGCAAGCAACCCACCGAAGCAAAACAGCGAATCTGAATTCAAGCAGAAAAGGCCTCTGCTCAAAGGTCAAGGGGCAACTTGCGGATCCGCTTGTCCCTAACCAAACAATGAGACTTGCTTTACATAGATCATAGGGTTTCCTTTATTTCAGGAGGGAGAAACGATTTGCCTCTGCGGTGCACTTGCGGAGCAAGTCCTGTGAAACTTCCGTCTCATGGGAGGATGTGAAACTCAAGCGCATCAGCAGCATCCCTGGATGTGAGGGATCCGTGCAGCGGACGGAATTAGCGGACAACATGTAGTAGGCCGGGCCGACAGGGCCTGCGAGTCACGGGCCATGGAAGCGGAAAACAACCTGTTTGTAGAGGAAAATCGGCCATTGTCCACTGCCACTATATATATATATATTATTATGAAGTTGGTTCCCACCGAAAAGTCATGAACAGTCCTCCGATCGCCCTCCGCCCGAGCCAGCCCAGTTCGCCTTTGCACAGGTGATCTCTCATCCTGCTGCCATTGCAACTCTGCAGTGATCCGCAAGCTCTTCGCATTTCGCTTCTGGATGGACTGGATCCTCGGTGGTTGAAGCGCAACGATCGATTCCAAGGCCCGCATGAGTGGATGTTGCTGAAGGTCAAGCTTGATGCATGAATGGGGCATGGTCATGCCGCCAAATGTTCTTCAAAACACTTATACTGACCATGTCCTGTGTCATGTTCTTTTGATTTCATTTGCATGACATGACTTACATAACATAACGGGGCCGGGGCTTTGCGTGCTATCAAAGCAGCTCCTCATTCAAACACAAATATATATATATATATAACATATATACAACAAACAATAGTAATAATATGTAATGCTAATATAAACATACCATACCACATCATACCACCAATGGACTTAAGGCCTTTCGAGACTGGGCGAGGTGCAACTGAGTCCGGCCGCAGGGACTCGTGATTCCGAGATGTGGAAGGGCACTCTTCCCAGGTCGTGTCTGTGAAAGAAAACACCAGGTCACCAGGTGGCGTCGGTCATAGCGGGGGGAAGAACATCAAGAACCACTCTTTTCACCCTGGAGACAAACTTAGGAGATGTGCTTATGCAAAGCCTCTGCTCTCAGTAGGTGTAGAAGATCAGTCTGCAGTTCTAGGTGGCTTTGTCAATCCAAACTACAAGTTGCCTGTCAAGCTTTGGCACTTTGGGAAAACACATGGCGAACACAATAAGGGAAAATTGGACACTTGACCACAGTACTGACCCCTTACAGCTTTTCAGTTGAACGGCACAGAAATCGGTGCATCCAGGTACCTTTCTTCGCCCAAAGGCTGAGGGGAGGAAAACTCCGGGAAGACGCCCCAATGAGGACAAGTCGAAGAGTGTTTCTTGAGGGAAGAGATACACTCCCTGAGATCATCACAGAAGTGGATGGCATGGCCCCGAGGCCCCTTGGAGGACCATTTTCCTCTACGCACCGGTTTTCCAGTTCCAGTTACAAAGTTGGCAAGAAACACATTTCATAATTAACAAATTCAGTGCTCAGCAGCAGGGATCTTGCTGGACAACGGACGCCATGGATGCGATGAACACATCACAACATTCTGAGGCTTACCCACAAAACTTGAACCCTATGGCCCATCCCATCCGTTCCTCACTACTTAAGGTCCCATACATTGAGTCACTTGGTATTCTCTCCAACCCACTCCGCTTCGCAGTGTCGTACCGAGCGGCTGTGGTGTCGGGAAGAAGCTATCCACACCGCTGCGGCAGAAGTCTGAAGACTGCATCTGAGCGCCGGTGGGAGTTCGGAATGGAAAGCATGGGCCCTGACCTGTGCCACCCACAGAGTCGGCAGCCCTGTGCCCGGCACTGTGGCCATGTGGGTTGGTAACACATCCGAGAGCCTCCAAGACTCACTGTTTCAACATGCTAAGAGGTGCTGTCAAAACCCATCGGACAAGGCTGCTGAGGTCCGCCACCCGGCGGATTTGCCCACTGTTGCGGCCGACGGTGGGCTGTGACGCCCCCTGGACCTGGGCGGACCGCGAATGGGAAACCGGCTCGTTGGACCCAAACGGCTTGTTGGACCTTAAGACCCAAAGCCAATCAAACTGGTCCCAGATTGAGCTCATGACTCCAACTGTGGCCATTCAAGATCCAACAACATCTGGAGCATGCACCGGCTTTGTGGTGAGATCGGCAGTGAGGCCACTGTCCAGCAAATCCCCACATCGTAGTGAGAGTGCCAAAGTGGCCCATCATTAAATATTAAACATCATTTTCAAACGACAGCTACAGTACCAGAAGATAGACAAATGGAATGGAATGGAATGGAATGGGTACCCAAACAAACCGTCCTTTGAGAACCGTCAGGTTGGAACGACGACCGATAGACTCGATAGACCGATAGCGCTCTGCACTTAGCGGCTTAGCGCTTTTGAGGAAACAGAGACCAAACAGTTCGAGCAAGGTGCAAACCACTGCCCACGGAATCCAAGCTCTCCTCGCGAAGGTGATCTGTATGGTGGTTCCCAATCTAATGAAGGTGAAACCAAATCCAATGAAATCTCTGCAATCAAATCAAGTGTAAACATTGGTTGGGACAATGAAATCTCTTTGGGCAGCCGTGATTTCAGTGGGTCTTTGCTGATCATGTTATCGATTGCAAAAACCGGATCAAGTTCCTTGAACAACACTCTTTTGGATAAGTCTTGCCGTAACCTCACAGGACAAGAACCCGTTCACAGGACGCGGCAGCAAAAATTCTTGCCACAGCAATCACACATGTCATTTCGCGCCACGTCATGCCACTTCAAGTGGCGTGGAGTGACGCAGAGTGGCCTGATGTTTCTCATGTAGCTTGGAGCTAAGGATTTTCAAACCATCTAAACACAACCACTTCCCTCTGTCTCAAAGCCCCTTCGATGGGCTCTCTTGTGCAACCTTTGGTCAGGGTGTTTTCAATGTCTCAAGAACAAATCCGTGATGAACTCGTAGAACAATTTGCTGTCCAAAAGTGTCCGGAAAGTTTCTAGAAACAATCCCCAAAAGCGGTTTGGTCCGCCCAACAGGGCCCGCGAAAAATGCGGCGTCCTCTTGGACCCATCTTTGGGCAACAAGGAGATGTGTCTTGATAGCTCGGAAACTTCTCTCTCTCTCTCTCTCTACTTCCACTTATTTGCTAGCTTAGCTCCAAAAACTCTTGCGAACCCAACACAGTTCCGCAAGGGTCATGATAGTGTATCCTGTCTCACGTTACGAGTGTAAAGTGCAGTTCACCATCTTAAGCAAACAGACACGTGCGATACTCCCAATCCGAACATGCACATGTCCATCCACATCACTCTCCAACCCGGTGATTTTTTTTCACCGCGGTGAATTCACCGCCCCACCGAAAAACCCGCCGTCCTGTCGTTACTCCATTCCGGCAATGGGCTTGGCCCATTGCCACTTCACCTCTGCAGTTCGTTACTGCGTGGTAGCGAAACAAGCTGGTGAGATTTAAACAAAACAAAACATGAAACAACGCGACGTAGCGTGTCTACAAACACTGCAGCCCCGTTGTTGTTGTTGTTTTTGAACCTCCCCCGGAACAACACCTCAAAAAACAAGAAACGGACCAACCAAGACTTATATACGTGACACAACTACAACAAGTCCAGCTACTTGGCAAACTAACATATCTTCAAACCTTCAACCCTATCCCTAACAGTGAAGAAAAACACAAACAAAAACCAGCACCACCCAAAGGGTTGTAGACCCCGTTGACTATATGTGTATGTTCCACGGTGGAAGAAGCAAACACCACGCTCCACCCAATCACAAACACCTGGACCCTACAAGAGGTACTTATTTTGGGACACGTGACTAGTCAGCACCGACGGCTTTCCAGCTGCTCGTTCACCACCGGGCATACCGGGGGCCAGCTACCGATGACAAAAACACACCAAGTACTTTGACCGCCTCGGTGCCGGTGCTCCTACCTGGACCGCCCACAACTTCTTTGTTTGGGCAGCAAATGGCCCCAAATGGCACCAGAGTATTATCAATGGGGTAGTTCTCAAATGCTGAAGGCTGCGGACTCATAGTATCAAATCTTTCAGCTGCAAACTCAGTGCAAACAGCCTGGTCCAGTGCACACAGCACCACATTTCTTCCCGAAGCGGTTGAAGAGATCACATGTGCTGAACCTCGGATGCAGTGCTGGGGAAACAGCTCGGTGCCCTGGTGACACCGGGGAGCGACCATGAGCACCCGTGGTCCATTCATAGTCATTATGATTGTAGGATTGCCCACTGAATATGTGAAGCAAACCAGTAAAGGCCTTCCCCTTTAGAGTATAAATAGTGACCAGCACCCACCTCCGTCACAGCAACCTCATTCAACTTACGACCGTATTACGACCCCCCCCTTCCTTTCGTCCAAGACTTGAATCAACATCTTCCCAGAAAACTGTTTGATCATTTTTGACCTCTCCACATCCCATTGGATCTCGTGTCTTGCTGCGACGGTACTTGTTTTCAGCGACGAATCTCCCATCCCCTCCGAGAGACCCGTCGGGTATAATGCCTCGAATGTTGCTCGGACCTCGAAAACGGTGCACGGTGCGGAGGGGAAAACTCACCCAGAAGAAGCAATTGGTCAGACTCTGCCAAAAGGCGAAAAGGGGATGTCCTGGGTACAGCTAATGCGGCAAAGCCCACTGTTCGCTGAAAATACCAATGATTTGGGTCTAGCCAAAAGCTTGGTGGCCGCACAACCACTATTCCTCTAGACCGAATATATTATACAAAAAATGAAGCTATACGTATATATATATACTTGTATTATTTCATAATGCAGTAGCAAATCATGGCGCAATGAGCCTGTACATGTGAAACGCACTGGCGAAGAAAGGTAAGCGGGAACGAAAAAAACAGCACGCCAATCGAATAAACTTGGGGCATACGCATCATCCCACAACCCCAGTTGGTAGGGTAATGACTGGTTCAACAATGTTAACTCATCAACACCACCCAAAGGATGGTTTGTAGACCCCTGACCAATGTGTTTTCCATCCAGTTACAATCATTTGGTGCTGGACTGTAGTGTTTGTTTATACCTTTCATTATTCCTCAAACCCATCTCCTGGTGCCGGAAAGAACCATTCGATGATGATTCGGGACTGCAAGACTTCGGCATTCAAAAGCACAAACACTGAGCCCACGCGAGCAGCGCGGATAAGCCCAGCCCTTCAGGTCCAGCTGCTGGAACATTGGCCATTGCTCTGGCACACGTCGGTCTGGTAGCCGCGGGAACGGTGGATCCACTGGGTATAAGAAGCACCCGCAGACGGCATCGGAGTCAAGAAAGCCGGCTTTGGGAACACACCATTTTTAGCAAGTGTTTGAACACTGGGTCGTCAAAAAGCAGGGTTTGCCGGTCAGAGTCAGGACCCATCTGGAATGTCTCAAGATCAGAAGCGAGACGAACCACTGCATGGTAGGCAAGGAGATGCTTGCTGGGACCAAAACATGGTAAGTCAAGTTTCCTACCAAAACTGAAATTAGATGGGTTGTGGATGGGTCGGGATTTACAATCTGCAGAAACTCCGACTACTTAAGACTTGCTGACATACTTATAATACTCACCTATCTATACTATAAACCGTTTGATAGTTTCATGCCAAGGTTCTGGGTGCAAGGCTGCCACACACACCTGGCGCGGTGGGCGCCCAGTGGACTCACAGCGAGGAACACAGCTACCCAGTGGACTCACGTCTTCAGAATCAGAATCACGTCTTCAGCGGATGACCCTGGCTGGATAGTCCGATCAGCTTCGAGTAGAGTGACATGGATGGCCTGTGAAAGGTCACCTCTGACAGGTGTCCCCGACGTGAGTGGCTTGCCGCACCCGAAGATGCAGTCCCCTAAAGGCCTTATACAAGACGACATAACCATGGACTGAACATGGTGACATCTTGGACTGAAGATGACGATCCTCTAGAACAAACCAGCACATACCAGGTGACCATCATCAAATCACAAATCTGATGATCTGCGTTCTAGCCTCTCGCTGGTATGAAAGCACCTGGACAATTGAGAAGATATCTCAAGCAAAACACCAAGCTGAGAAAAGGTGTCTTTAGCACATTGAAAGGCACCCTGCTCCAATTCCCAAGCAACGTTTAGCCATGGCCACGAGGCCCAGTGTAGGCCACCGCCCTAATTACATCTCGTGGCTTCTTCTTGGCTGGCGCCAAGAACCGAAAGAAACCGACTCCCCCTCCATCAGAAAAGCTCGAGCTTTGGCACCATCCAGCGTCTAGTCCGATGGTGCCTGTTTCAATTGCCTGCATTTCAGCCGTTGACTTCCACTCGTCCATGCGCCATCCTGACGAGGGATGTGCCAACTCTGGCCCCTATGATGACTTCCCACTCGTGGTCAGGAGACATGGAGCATCCCCAAAAAGCGCCGATGTCAGGACACGAAGTGCAAAGCATCGGCATAAATATCGGCATATACAATACTTCACAAGGCCTGCTGAATCAAAGTAATTAACCGGGTAGTTATGGATTCATCAATGCTGCGTAAAAAATTGCTGAACCAGAAACCGACTACAAACTGACCTCGTTGCCTCTCCATTTTTCGATCCGTTCGTTGGATCCGTCCACTCCGCGTCAGCCCGGTCCTCGCATCGGATCTCCCCAACAGGAACTCGCCCAGCGTCACATCCCACGGGACACACGAAGCCATCCGGCACGTTGAGACCTGACCGGTGTGAAACCGAAGCCAGGTGCGACCGGAATGGACGGATGGGGACCGGAACGGGACCAGATTTGAGCCGTGGATTTGAGCCGTGGATTTGATCTGGAGTCATCTGTTTGGTGGTTGGAAGCGTTGTTTGAGTCACCTGGTGGTTGGATTGAACACAAAACCATATAATATTATGAATAAAAGCATTTCTAGAACCCTCTGCAACAGCTGTGGATCCTGGAGATGCCCAGTCTTCGTGGAAATCATTGAATCCGAAAGCCTTCTGTGTTGAAATGTGTTGGAGATGTTCCAGACCAACAAGTGAATCAAAGAAACCTCGCAGAAAGGTTTGGTGTGAAGAGCCGGAAAGAAAAAAACAAGTACGTTGCACCGCAAAGCCCTTGCTGATCGAGGCAACCCGTGAGGAAAAACAATAAATAAATATATATAATATATATAATATACAATATATTATATAGGTTGCATAGGCAATTGGTATATAGGATATACATTGCACCTTGTGACTTCCCGCACAAATGAGATCATCAAACAAGTGCCCGTGCCCCTCTGGAACAGCCGGACGAAACAGGAATGGATGGACAACATGCACCCTCGGCCATCCTCAAAGGCAGAAATGGACTCTCAAAGGTCAGGTTTGGTCCATCAATGTCTCTGGCCGATTGTCATCTGGATGTGTCAAAATAGGAAAACCTCCCAGATCGAACATGTGGAAGAAACAACAAACATAGTCCAAAACCTACGGCGCCGTGGAGGTCTTTCTATTGACATACACAGCCACCTGCTGGTCAGCTAGTCTTCTCTTCTTGCTGACCCAGATTCAGATGGCCTACCACTGCCTTCTCCTTTCACGAAACGTGTCGTGCCAAACGCTCCATGAGGACCGGCTGTTTCCGCTGTTGAAGCCGAAACGCAAAAGCTCTGCACGTTGCTGCCCTTGTAGTCTGAGTGTGCCACGTTGGCCGGAAGTGAGGAAGTACCTGACATTGCCATGGAGAAAACCAGGAAAGACATGGAAAGACACATATCTGGGGTCGATCTCAAACACTGCCAAAGAGGCACACCAAACAGCGCGACAAGGATCAAAAGAGTCATTGCGACAACCCACCAACCTCCTCCTACCTGTTTGTTCCCCTCCCCGAGAGTGCTTCAAGATGAAGACACGGTTCTGGCCTCACCTAGTCACCCCAGGACTTGGCTGCGGAACTCCATCCGAGCTACAAGAAACCCCACTGCCAGCGGGTGCCACTTGAAACCACCACCAGCGGCTCAGATCAATGGAGCAGGGCATCATCACAACTACCTCGGGCACCATCCATGGCTATGGGGAGGAAGTCCGTGGCTCTTGGTTACCCCACATCCAGTTGGATGAACACAGAAAAATCCATTGGCGATCTTTGTTTGTTTCTTTTTGTTCGGGGGTTAGGTCGGTTCTGGCCCACTACAATGACACTCCACTTCTGTAATGTTGACAACATAAACCAATGATTGAAAGTAAAGGAGACTATTGAAGCAACATCTCATCCCCATCCTGAATGATCTATGCATTGCGCATATCATCTCAGATTTGTTTGGCTTTCTCCAGTCCCCAAATGTAAGAGGCAACTCTCACACGACATCACATGGTCTTGCATGGCAAGTGTTCTGTTATTGGCACAGAATGTGAACATGGAAACATTGCAGTCATCCCAAGATGGGCCAAGAACATCTCAGCTTGGCTCGATCTCAAACATTTGGACACCTAGCTGTGTGCATTCAAGGCTCGGGTGCAGGAGGTACGTTGCGATTTGGGCCACCCCTGCCTTATCGTCAGAATCTGCATGGCGTGGGCGTGCAACCAGATCCCTCGCTCTGCCCTCCGTCTCGATTCGTGGGGGAGACGTGAGACGTATCGAAGCACGAGCCACTTTGGTGATGTATCTTGCATGATCAAAGGGACATGCCATATATATATATACTGCAATTTCTGTTCACGAACACCGTAGGAACTCGTCCCGGTTCTCTCCGGGCTCAAGGACCCCCCACTCCAGTGTAGGAAAACGGAGGCCGCTGCCGTGCACTTGCATGGTAGCGGAGCCTCACATCTAGCTCCGTTAGATAGGTGTGAGGTTTCCAAGCCAAAAGAGCAACGAAGCCTTAGATCCAGGGCATCCGAATCGGATTTCCTTTAGGGTGAGTTTTGTAGGGGTAGCCCCTGAGCCATGACCGTGACCAAAGGCAAGGACAACATCCCATCCTGGGATGGCAATCCAGCATCCTGGACCGAGTACAGGAAGGCCGCCTACCTGTACGAAGAAACAGTGAAATGGGAGAACCGCTATCTCTGCGGACCCCGGCTGGCAGCTGAACTCTCAGGGGCCGCGAAAGCGGCAATCAGCAACAAGAAGCGAGGCTGGCTGTCTCGAGAAGATGGAGTTGAAAAACTCATGAAATGCTTGAAAGAAGCGATGTCAGAGCCAGCGTTGCCAGAGATTGCCAACCAGCTCAGGGCCTACTTCAAGGTCCTCAGACGTCGTCGAGGAGAGTCCATGGCAGCTTTCTGTGTGCGGCATCGTGAAGAATACGCTCGCACCTGCAAAGCCTTGACAAGAGTCATGAAGGAACAACGCCAACTTGGCCAACAAGGACCACAAGCCTGGCACTCTGGACGACGGAACTCCCAAGGGTCAATGGAGCCCATTCCAGAGCGTGCGCCTGCTCGGTCATCACGAACCGGGGGGTCCAGTGATCGAGCAGCAAACACGGCCTCCGAATCAGACGGACTCACTACCACAGAGACCGTCGAGAACCCAGCCGAAGAGGACGACCCTACTTGGGAGGAAGATGAAACTTGGTGGTGGTGGTGGTACGCCAACTGGTGGCAAACAGAGGCGTGGAACGCCGCCTATAGTTGGGAGCCACCACGAAATGAAGACGACAGCACAGCAGCCACGGCCGATGAAGAAGATGACGAAGAAGACTTCATCGAGATCTTGCCAGATGTGATCAAAGGATGGCTGCTGCTAGAGAAGTCTAACATCGACCACATGGAAAGAAGCCTGATCCAAAGTGAAGTTCGCAACAACTTCTCCCTCCAGTCAGTCGAGAACGCCCTGAGGAGCCACTTCACTGATGACCAGATCCGGAAGAGAGATGGGGGCGAGACCCGACATGACCTCTTTGAGGCCGAAGATGATGGTCTCGAGGATGAGCCTCCTGGGGAAGCCGACAACTTCGTACTGGAAGACCTGCCCGAAGAGACACAAGCCTTCTACCAACAAGCCCGAGCCGATGAAGAGGCCGCATGGATGCAGATCCAGCAGGGGCGACAGACTCTGCGAGAGGCCCGGGCCAAGCAACATGATGTGCGGATGGGGCGCAAGTTCTTCGATAGTCGGAGGAAGCCCAACTTCCGCATGGGAGAAAGGCATGGCCTCGGCAAGGGCGACGGCAAGAACAAAGGAGGAGGGCCCTGCGCTCGTTGCGGAAAGGCCCACGACACTCGCTCCTGTCCCCAGAAGTCAGACACCCGAGAGACGGAGTCCAAGTCCTACGAGGCAGAAGAACACTCCGAGTTCGTGTACGGCCAGCTTTGGTGCGATCTGGGGGGGGGCAAGCTCAGACTGGGTCCCTCCCAGTACCGAAGAAGCTGTCAAAGAAGGCTATGGGGTGTTGGATGGAGGAGCCACCAAGACCATGGCATCAATCCATGCCCTCGAGTGCTTGGAAGAAAAAGTCATGAACAAGCAGCACAACAGCGCCATCGTGCACGTGGACACCTCGGACAGGCCATTGTTCGGGTTCGGCAACAGCGAGCACAATCGCTGCGTCTCAACATGCTACATCAAGATCCCCACGAAGGACCAGAACATGAGCCTGAAAGTTCACGCCCTGGACAAGGGCAAAGCCCCAGTGCTGGTCTCAGTTGACACGCTCCGACGAATGGGAGCCATCATAGATTTTCAGCACAATGAAGCAATTTTTACAAAGGTCAACCCGACCAAGCTGGTCCCACTGCGCCAGTCAGCAGCAGGACATCAGCTGATGCCCTTGACCACCGATTTCATGGAGGAAGGTAAAACCCTTCCTGTGACAGCAGAGAGTCTGTCACAGCTTTTTCGCAAAGAATAGGAAACCAGACTCAGCCCAGGCATGCCTGACCCTGGGTGTGAGGGAAAGAAGGAGCCAGGCGCTGAAGTGTCAAGGGGAAGGGATTCAAACCAGAACGGTGGACCCCCGGGAGACCCTACCATTGTTGATTCCCAACACCAGGACAATGACCATCCTCCGAACACCCCGGACCGGGTCGGGAACTCGTTAGTTGTCGATCGTGCGTCGGGCGGGTCGCTCGTGTCGGGACCGGAGGGGCCGTTCGAAACGACGATCGATGTCGAAGCGCATGAACATGAGTCACATGTCGCCCATCCGCGAGTGTCAGACCTCGAGTTTTTCGCAAGTCCTATAGTGCCACAGCTCAATCATCTCATGATGGCCAAGGCGATGGGACAAGTCACAAAATGGGAGGGCGGCATGATGAAGCGTCACTACCACATGACCAAAGGGGAATGTCTGGCCGAGCTCGAGACATTCGATTGTGTGGTCACCAATCCGAAAGACTACACACTCCAAGAGGTCCGTGTGCTGGTGCGGGAGAACCGTGTTCGTGCAGGGCTAGTCAAAGACAAGAGCTCAGAGGAGGAGGACATGATCAAGACGGTGAACAATGCCAATCTCACCGACCTCAAAGCCATGTGCATCGCTCGCGGCATGAAGATTCCAGAGAAGGCTCGGGTGGGGGAACTACGCCTGTGCCTGAAACAATGGCTGGTTCAGAGCGGCACCGGACAGACGGTGTACAAGTTGGGAGGTCGAGTCAATGGCATGACCTTCCAGGAGATCGCCTTGTCAGATCCAGCCTACCTCTTTTTTAATGATACGGCGACCACCGAGAAGGGAGCGAATTCTCATTGGCAGCTACGACAGCTAGTCCACTGGGCCGAGAGAATGGATCGGGACGAGAGTGCCACCACGATCATACAGGTGCAGCGCCCCGACCTCGACGAGTTCGCTTCTCCGATGAAGAAGACCCAGGGAGGCTACCAGACCACGGCAGCTTCACCGCCGGGTTCGGCAGCCAAGCACCCCGAGGTGAAACAAGAGCCCGAGACCACACAGGCAGCGAGCTCCGGCGAAGTCACCACGATGATCCAGACCATGAAGGAGTTGGCATCTGTGGTGGGGGTGCTCCAGCAGAACGTCGCCGAACTCCAGGAGAAGGACAAACCTCGCAAGGCTCGCAGCACCACGAGCTCAGCGGGCTTCGAGAAGGTGGAGAAGATGGGGGAAGACCTGTAGAGACTACGTCTCACCTCCCCGGACGCAAGGATGAATACTTGCGACAACAGGGAGATAGGATCATCCCAGAGGCATGGACAGCTCTCACGAAACGGGACCACGAACTTTTCCTTTTAGAGCTGGCCTGCTCTGAACACTTGGTACTGTCGCAGGAAGCCGAAAAACAAGGCCTCACCGCCGAGCGACTCTCGTGGTGGAACGGCTGCGATCTCACGACGGGGGAAGGGGTTCGAAGAGCCGTGAAGACGATCGAAGGAAAACGCCCAAAATTTTTGTGGATCGCCACCGAATGTGGACCCTTCAGCCCGATGCAGAATCTTAACCAACGCACTCCCCAACAAAGAGAAGATTTGAAACGCAAACAGGATGAAGCCAGGAAACAACACGCGGGTGCGCTCGTCGCCGCTGAAGCCGCCGTTCGTCTCGGTTGTGTTGTGGTTTGGGAGTGGGTCCGTCGGTGCAGGGCGTGGAAATGGGAACCAATCGAAAGAAAGGTGGAGACACAAACATAATACGCGAACGGCGATTGTTTCTGGGTGTCAGGTGAACCTCAAAGACTCGAAGACGGGTAGGAAACTCGGCAAAGAATGGCGTATGGAGGTGACCCATAGGGAATTGGGGGAGAAACTGCATTGTGTTTGTAAGTGCCAACCTCATGAACTCCCCCATGCCACCTGTGAAGGAAGTTTGACCCGTGCTTCGGCGTACTATACGCCGGAATTCGCTCGTCGTGCGGTGTTTCACATGTCACGATTGGTGGATGTTCAAGAGGTCTATAGGTTGGTTCAGGAAAATCCCCAGGTCCAGGACAACCCTCGGTGTGAACAGGGGTGTGAATGCAAACAGGTTCAAAGGTGGAACAAGGAATTGTCATGTTTTGATTGCATGTGTGATCAACATGGTAATATATTTGCGGCGGAGCAGGGGGGAAGCATGGAGGCCATGTCGGACGAACACCGGATCGCCCAGCTCGACCCCCAAGAAAGGGATAAAATCCTTCGGCAGCTCTCACTGGTTCATAGCTCAACCGGACACGGCAGTTATCACTTGTTGGTTCAAGCGCTCAAGAGGCAGCAAGCCAGACCAGAAGTCCTGGCCCTGGCACGAACTTTCAGATGCAGCGCCTGTGAAGAGCGTAAACGACCTGATCCCAGGTCAAGAGCCAACTTGAAAGTGTTCACTGACCGTTGGAAGAGCATCCAGGTGGACGCAGCCTTTTGGAGGAATCCCCGAGACAACAAGCAATCACAATTTGTAGTGTTGTTGGATGAAGCCAGCCGCTTCATGGTGACCGCCTTGATTCCGGGACACAAACGTGGCATTTCCCCCCAAGAGTACATTGAGATCTTTGAACAAAAATGGAAGCCCTATTTCGGAGTGCCAGACGTGGTGAGGAGTGATCCTGAAGGTGCCTGGCGTTCACAGGTCATCCAGGACTACTTCACTGGTCAGGGCACCATGTTGGACATCATTCCAGCCAAAGCTCATTGGAACCTGTCAAATGTTGAACGTAGCATTCAATGGGTGAAAGAACTCCTCTCGAAATTAGCTCAAGACACTGACATGGATGTTTCCAATCTGTTGTCACATGCCACATACATTTGGAACCAACATGAGAATGTACGAGGATACAGCCCATTCCAACATGCTTTGGGACGACACCCTGACTCGGAAGGAAGGTTCTTTGAAAACATGCTTCATGATGTCCCCATGGAGATGATCCAGCACCCCGACGGTGAGATGGAACAAGCTGCACACCTGAGAACACTAGCAGCCAAACAGTTTTTGGATTGGCAGCTGAAAGACAAATTAGGCCGTGCTCGCAACTCACGACACCATTCATTCAAAGATCTTTGTCCAGGAGACCTTGTTTTCTATTGGCGCACTCAAATTCTGGGAAACGAAAAACAATCCTGGAACCGTGGCCGATATGTTGGCCCCGCACGAGTGCTCGCTCTGGAAACCAGGAACGATGAGGACGGGCGCTTGAGCCCTTCCAGTGTGGCCTGGTTGGTGAAGGGCAACCGGATCGTCAAGGTGGCCATCGAGCAGATTCGACATGCATCAGCACGTGAACAAAACCTCCATGAACTCACTAGACCACCACAACTCCCAAGGACCTTTACCGAACTCCTGGGTGACGTGAAAAGAGGTGTGTACCATGATCATGTTGAAGATGGACCCAAACCATACAAAAGAGCGGCCATTGAACCAGAAGAGGGAGATCATCCTACCGGCCGACGTCGTTATGAATCCAAACAACCTCCGGCTAGACAAGATTTCCGAGGACGAGCCCAGGGGAACCGGCCTGAAATCCCAGATACTCAGGACTATTCTCCCAGTCTACCTCCGGAACCACGGGAACCAAGCCCTCGGTCACGAAGTCGGAGTCCTAGAGGGTCCATGCCACAGTCCAGCAGTTGGCAAGAGGAGGTGCATAGTTCGTTCTGGGCACGCACGGAAAGCAGTTTTTGGCAGCACTCACAATCCTGTGTGGAGATCGACATCGAGCTCCCACGACATGATAGAGGTTGGAAAAAGCTGTTCAAAAATAGTCAGTCCTTTTTCATCAGTGCCTTGAAACGAAAGAGCATCGAGGTTTCCGAACGTCGGTTGAGTCAAGAAGAACATGAACAATTTCAGGGAGCCAAACAAGTGGAAGTGGACAAGTTCATCGCCTCCGAGGCTCTCCAGGCACTTCCACCCCATCTACGACCCAATAAAGAACAAGCATTGAGAATGAGGTGGATTTTGGTTTGGAAGAAGAAGGAGGACGGGTCAGTGAAACCAAAAGCCAGGGCAGTAGTCCTGGGCTACCAGGACCCTGACTATGCCAATAGGCCGACCTTTGCACCAACGATGACACGACAAACTCGTCAAGTGCTGTTACAATGGGCAGCCAACCATCAAGCAGAGGTAAAGAAAGGTGATGTAGCTGCGGCATTCCTTCAGGGCAGGGAATTCGCCAGAGACCTTTACCTGATTCCCACACCTGAAATCTGCACAGCTATGAACATAGCTCCAGAGAGTGTGGTGAAAATGAGGAAGGCATGCTATGGATTGGTGGAGGCACGAATAGAATGGTTTGAGACCATGAACACCTTCTTACAGTCCCAGGGCCTGGAACAGTTGAAATCAGACCCTTGCTGTTGGCGACTCCGAGACCCTACCACCGGCCAGACGGTGGGGTTGGTTTTGGGACACGTTGACGACTTTCTTTTCAGTGGCCTCCCGCAGAACAAGCAATGGGAGGCAGCAGAAAGATCCATACGTGAACGCTTCAACTGGGGAGAATGGGAAGTGAACGACTTCGTCCAATGCGGAGTCAGAGTTCGCGCTCAAAAGGACCACAGTTTTTGGCTAGATCAAGAAAAATATGTACAGGACATCCAGGAGATAAACATCCCCAAGAACAGACGCGAGACTCCAAAGGAGTCGACGACAGATGCCGAGAAAACAGAACTGAGGGGGCTCCTGGGGGCTCTGGCGTGGCACACGAGTCAAGTCGGTTTCCGTTTTTCTTCGTACACCAGCCTCTACTTGTCAGAGGTGAACTCTAGTACGGTGGAAACTTTGATTGAAGTGAACATGTTGTTGCGAAAAATTCGAAACGTGTCTCATGAGCCCATGAAGATCTTTCCTTTTGAAGAACATGAGAACCCTCAACTTTACTGTTGGACCGACGCCAGCAACCAAAACAGACATGACGGGAGCAGCACGAAAGGTGTCCTGGTCGGGATGTCAGGGGGCAAACTCGAATCGGGCGAAATCGATCGTGTGTCTCCGTGGTTTTGGCAGAGTGGCAAGATCGATCGTGTGTGTCGGTCACCCGGATCGTCGGAAGCGCGCGCTTTCATCGACGGAGAGGATATCCTTCACATGTTGAGATTTCAGTGGGGTGAAATCATAGGACATGAGGTGGACATCCATGACATTGACAACCATGTGAGTCGGGTTGGAGGGGTGTTGATCACGGACAGTAGAAATGTCTACGACAGGGTTGAAAAACCTTACATCACCCCCAAGGGCGCTCAACGGCGCGTGGACCTCGAACTTTTGACCATCAAAGAAGCCCAAGCGAGGACAAAACTGCGCATCAGATGGGTTAGTTCACAGGCCATGTTGGCCAATTCTCTTACCAAAAAGGGGGAGGACGTTCAGTTGGGACGTTTTGTTCAAATGGGCCAAGTTTGGAGGATCGTGGACGACCAAAATATGTTTTCGGGACGTAAGCGGATTGCTATGGGGAAATCCGTTCTGGAATGAATCCCGGAACCAAGACGCGGAAGCCAGCCACGGCTTCTGATTTTCTTTACACCGAGGTTGTACAGACCCGGGCATGCAATTTCTGTTCACGAACACCGTAGGAACTCGTCCCGGTTCTCTCCGGGCTCAAGGACCCCCCACTCCAGTGTAGGAAAACGGAGGCCGCTGCCGTGCACTTGCATATACATATTTAGTGCCATATACTTAATGCCATCCTGAATGTATATATAATATATAATGCCATCCACGCGGACTGACCGTTCGATGCGAGGGTGATATATATATATATATACCAGGGCCCCCGGGGCCAGGGGTGTCTAGCTCCTTAGAGGTTAAGGGGTATCCACTAACCACCCCTTAGTAAGCCCTGGTACGAGTATATGCTATAAATACATATACATCATGGTTTGGTAGGGAACCCGGTGCACCACCACTCAGCTCAATTTGTCAATACTCTGGGCAACATCTTTGTGGGCATCCTCCAAAGACTCCTAAGCCTAAGACTGCATGCAATATAGGCTTGCTCAAAGGATCTCAAAAGTAAGGACAAACAAGCCCATTGCATTATCTTCAGAAAGGCTTTTAAAACATACTCACATACTCTTGATGGCTGAGTGGAACAATCAGCACGGCTCTAGACCAGGGATAGGAAAGTTGAAGTTTCCAAGATGATGACTTCTTCTAGGAAAATAACATCGGTTGTGTGTTGGTTTGATCTCCATGGGACTGTTATTTACAGTCCCGAAAAGGGGTGGGGTGGTTGGTTGGATAATCGGGTGAATGGGGCGGTCAATATGCAAGTCCCTGGATATATATTTTTCTGCGAATGAAACCTCAGGACTGGCATACCATCCATGGCACTGGAATAGTTCCGCCACCATGGATGGGTCATGTAACTCTGGGGGAGCATATGTAACTCTGCTTCCAGTTCCATGGTCGAATACATCCGGACTTGGCAAATACCTTACGCCAGCACTTTCAGTTCGTGACCTCTTTCAAGTCTTTAAATGACCTCGTTCGGGACCAAGAAGGGACCTCATGCACGGACGCCTCTCTGGGCAAATACCTTACGGACGCCACTCCGTCGTTTCTTCTCCAGGCCGCCCGCAAGTCGCCGCGTCGTGGGCTGCGCGGTGGCACAGCCCGCCAGCGCGGTGCCCCCAAGATCCTGGGAGCCGAGTTTTGCCAACAACCCCAAAAGAAGAACCCTGGCTTGGATTTGCTGAAGGAACCCGGAAAAAGGAAAACATATTCCCCCAACAAAATCACCTTAAGCCTTAAGCAAAGCCAGGCTGGGAAGTAGAGAAAGCGGTCCATGGCATCCACATGGAACATCCACATGGAATCTTGGATGAGGGTCCCACACAGTGTGTGGGCGTATGTGTGTCATCTATATGACCGGGCAACACTGACGTACCTGCAAAGCACTCCTGGGATGTTGTGATTTTGTGTATCCGAAACCAGGCTTGACTTCTAGATCAGAAGAGATCCGGTGCACAGGTTGGCAAAGATTTGTTCGATTCTACTCAGGTTCGTGAATCTTCACGCCCTCAGCAAGATTTGTGGCTTACACCTTTCAGGCAAAAATAAGTGGAACTTGCGGTGCGATGGTTGATTTGTTGGCCCCACTGCCACTGGTGCCAGGTATTCAGCCTCTACCATGCCAGAGTGTGGCTCCAAAGGGGCGTCACATGTTCATCCAAATGTTTCCCCTTACTTGGGGGGAGGGGACACCCGCATGGGATATTCACGCAGCTTACCTGAGAAAAACATTGAATTTCAGGGTACAAGGTTCTGTAATCTCGCCTCAGCTAACACCCACATATATAAAAAGCTGTGACTTCTCGAGTCAGTCAACATCTGCGAGCGTGAAACGGGGCATGTCTTCATATACATGTGTTACACACATATATATATATACCATGTATACATTGCAATCTATACATGATATTATATATTATATATATATATGATGCACTCCCTCCCTGCTTACCTCAGTCTCGGAAGGTGGGGACACTCTTCATTCGGTCTCCTCATATTTTCCAACCCATTCACAAAGCCTCCAAGTACGCTCACCCACCCCACTACCGGTCGGTGGCGTCTTCGATATCTGGAACTCGGCCTTTCCTCCAACCACCGCCCGATCGTATCCGACGCTTCTCCACCGAGTGTCCCCAATGGCACTGATACCCAGCCAGCCCGGAAGGAAGTCTGGGCGCTGCGGGATGAAGCGCGCGGAACGAGGTTGGAGGGTCTAACCCTTTGAACACATAGGACTACACATAGGCCCTGTGAGGTGCAGTTGGAACGTGGCAAGACATGGTCAAGAGACTTGAAGATTCGGGTTCTCAGGTTCACAATGGTTCACACATATTTTCCGGCTTAGACAGCAAAGATCAAGCGGTCTATATAGATCAAATCATCCCGTCATGGTGGTCCCCTTGTTGTGGTGCAGACAACGCTCATGGAAAATGGCACATTGAGGAATGACACCCCCCCAACAAAAAAACGTATACTGTATACATATCCTCCAGGCATAGGACTCTCCACTGCCAAGGCATGCTTTCTGGTTACAAGCTGGAGCCTGAAGAAACGGGGTGTCCACGGGCCGAGACACTGAGCAAAATCACACCCAGCCGATTCCTGCTTCTTGTTCCTAATAGCTTCTTGTTACTACTAGTAAGGCACTTGTTTCTAGTAGCGATGCACTTGTTCCTAGTAGCTTATTGTTTCAAGCAAAATCACACCCAGCCCACTAACTTCTCAACTCGAAGTAGCGCTGAACACTACTAAGCGCTTGCTGATTGACACGTACGCCGAGAGAAACGCTCGGGAGCGAAAAATGAAAGGCTGAACCGTGGAAGACCTTGTTTGCAACAGAATCAAGAAAAAGGCCTATACAGGAAAATTAACATAGAACCACTAAAGGCTACTAGAAACAAGTGCATCGCTTCTAGTAACAAGTGCCTTACTACTAGTAACAAGAAGACTACTAGGAACAAGAAGAATATGAACCTTTGGAAGACGATGTTCCTCTTCAACCCAGTGCGTCTCTTCCAGGCCGTCTCTTCGATCAAGTGCCACCGGGCGGCCATCGATCGGAACGGCGTAAATGCTACGGATGAATCGACCTGAAACGGCCACGGCCATCGGCGGTCCAAGCATCCTCCGGAGCTTCTCCGAATTGGTCTCTAGTCCAAGCATCAGTCCGAGTCACTGTTCTTTTTCAGGAGACATACATGTTGAATCAAGTTGATAAGGCTCTTAGACTACACATAGATGGTCTTTGGTCTTGGATGGCTGGGGGATATGCATATATATATATATACACTACCTAAACCAATCGATGCGTGGAAACTACGTGGAAATGTTCCCCTGGTAGGGTATGATAGCTTCGCATTGACAACACTGGTAGGGTATGATAGTTCAGCACTCCAAGGACTCCACAGTTGCCCCACTGACATTGGACATTGCAAGGTGTCTGTGCAACATAAGCATATCTGAAATCCCCAAAAGGATCAGCTAGGCATGGTCCCAGGGTCCCACAGTTCTTTCAAGCGCGGGGAAGAGCAAAGAGATTGAATGACCAACTGTGACAAGGTAAAACATGCAGATTTCGTATCCAAGCTAGTCATCTCCAGCCATAAAATGCCTGGCATTCTGTTTCCATGAACTCCTTTGCATTTGTTCAATGCAGGATCCAATGATCAATGTACTTTGGCCCGTAGTAATTTCTGGATTCTGGCCACACCCAGCTTGTGCAAAGACCAAATCTAGCAAGGTGTCATCTCTACTCCTTCTACCAAACCTTTCAACTGGGTTCTTCACCCACCGCCTTGATCCTGACCTTCGAAGAGCTACTGACCACGAGAAAAAGTATCAGAAACAGACCAAGAATTGGGACGCACTTGGAGAATCATCTCCACACCAAACCAGGATGTTGTCTGTCAGGCCCCTCTTTTGGGGCTACTTACGGTGCTCGGCATCTGATCCAAGAAATCCTCAAAACACTCTGAAGGAGAGTCAACCTGGAAAAACAATAAGGAACACTCATATCATGGCTTCATTCTGGAGGTGGACACTTGATGGCTTCTGGTTATCAAATGATTGCTATATATATATATAAATATACTACATAATAAGGTTTTGCATTTGGGGCCCACCTTAGTGAGGCAATTCAAGACTCTTATGTAATCGACTCGAACTTTGGGGACCAATCCGGGAATGATAACACTCGTGATGCCATGAGAACTGTCTTATATAGTCTAGCCATGTCTAGCTGAACTAGCTTAACTATGAGCTTTTCGCTTTTCACAACATTCAACCCCGTGCCAGGCAAACACTTGAGCATCGTGCCAAATGTTTACCCGCTTTTCCGAATCGAGAAAATTCACATGAGAGAGGAACTGCTCACCTGCTTCGGCTTCTTTCGAGGCCCGGCTTTTTGGGCAGCTCACGATGGCCGCCGTTCACCCACCGAGTGGCCGCCGTTGAGGAAGCGCGCCCAGTTGGTGACGGTGAGATCAGTTTCTCCCAGAGCGGCCCAGTGAGTTTCCTGCGGTCCCTCGAAGCTCGTGCCCTGAGGACGAGAGAGCGGACGTTGGCGTCCCCGCGTTGGCTGCGCGCGCGAGGCCCGTCGCGTGGTCTTCGCTGCGCGGAGTGCAGAAAAGGATGAGAGCCAAGATGTGGTTTGGGTTCTGGATGTTGGGACTGTATAATTACGTCATATTATTAAGTCATATGGGGTTCTGGACGTTTGGGTCTTGGAAGTTAGAAGGGTGCGACTGGATTCATTTGGGTTTCAGGGCTCGCCGGGTGAAAAGGGGTCTCAAACAGGGCTCGCCTTTTCTCGAGCGAGCACCCTATGGGTCGCCCACGTGCGTGAAGCCTTGGATCATGCAACCCAAAAGATCCCAAAAGAAAAATGACCATGGTAACTGGACTGGATATGTCTAGCTGACACGAGTCAGCAAAGCCGACCTTGTGGGTGAAGTCTAGAGACTCCAGGCATGGATGATGGATCTGTGGCAACATAGAACCCTGCCAGTGGGATTCATCGGGTGTTGGGCCGATGGTGGAGGTGTCTTTGGTGGCTGTCTCCTGTTCTTCCTGTCTTTAGACCTCCAACATAGATACAACATGATACAAAGCTAGGGCCCCGGAAGCAAGCATCGAACCTTGAAATCGTGCAACTCCGTATGTGCCGAGGACAATAGAGGACAATGAATTTGTGGCCGCATCCCACTTAGCTCGAATCCAGTTGCAGGATATGCACACCACCTGGCCATGCTTTCAAAGCTAGGAAGCCTCCTGCGGCTGGTATGGTCAACAATAGAATCTTTGCCATACTTCAAGGTGGTCTCACTGCTCAATATGGTTAGAGGATCAGCCTGGCAGCTCCTTGCTTGAACCTTATCATACCCAAACCATCCATTGGACTGGAAGTTGTGGAATGTTGTGGATGGTCAATGCATGGTGGGATAGATCCTAAACTAGCCACAGCAAACCTTGGCAAACCAAGACTTCCAAATCTCAGGTCAGCCGGCCTCCCTTCCCGTCCCTTTCGAATTCCTAACCCCTTTCGGCAAGGCCAAGCGTCCCGAGAGACCTCTTCAACGGCATTGGTTTTATAGCAGGTCACCTTGACACTGCCTGATGTGTCCAGCAACTTGCGACAATTGCCCGTGATCGATCCTGAGGCTGCACGGCCACGGCAGGCTTCAGAGCTACTGGTGATTGATCTCGGAGCGTAGTTTGGTGTTGTTGAGTCTCACGTCCTCTGATCACACAGCTGTGAATGGACCATTCAGCGATATGCTGCGAAACTGAAGATGCTCCTGGAAACATGGGCATGTCAATCCTTTGCTGCAGGATTTCTCTCGATTCTGCTGTTCTGGGGTGGACATCGGTCTCCCAACTCTTCAGGTAAAAGAAGAACATCTTGGGAAGAAACGAGGAAAGCTGTGGGAAAGGTTTTAGGCTGCCCTTTCTTTGGTGCTTACAGTTGCTTTGCTACAAAATTGGGCGGAGCTGAAAAGAAACTGCGGGTCTCCCAGTTTCTGACGTCAATCGACATCGGGTTCTGGAGGTCACCGTCACGTTTTTTTCTGAAAGCCCCGGAAACGAAGGTGCGATCATCACTAGTAGCTTCTTGCTCCTAGTAGCAATGCCAAATGCCAGGAGCTACTAGTAGCGTCCTTGCTCCTAGTAGCGATGCCCTTTGTTAGTAGTAGCTTCTTATTACTAGTAGCGATGCCGATGGAAGCATTGAAAACATGCCGAGGGGCCACACTCCTGTGCGAGTCGACTCGAGATCTCTTCGATGGTGTGGACACCTTCCTCAAACGGAGGGTCAAGATTGATCACGTTGGTCACCTTCTGCTCACGCACATGTCCTGCCACAGGATGAGGCACAGTGGCAGAATGTGGCAGAACCAATTTGGCTCAAGCAAGAACCACTCATCTGTGTCAATTACCTTTGGTCTACCTCAGGTTGAGAGTCATTTTCACCAATCCTTCCTGTACTCCTGTTTCCACCGCATCATGACACTTCGAGTACACCCACCCAGACTGACTCAAGGGCACCTGAAAGCCAAGAAATAACAATACTAAACCATACTAAACAAAGGTCGTTCTATCAACCCCCTTTGTTTTCCTGGGCGATGACCCCAAGGGTTAATACTAAACCATACTAAACCATCGGAAAGCCACCAGAACAACATGTTTCCTCGAAGCTCGGAACCTCCGCGCTCCTGAGGTGTCCCGAACCCGCAGCCGCTGGGTGATCTCCTGCCCTCCGTGCGACTCATCGGTCCTCGGTCCGAAACGCGGGAGGATCAACATGGATCCATCGCAGCAGGACTGGGCTGAATGAACATCAACATAAAGGAACAGAGGATTTGAGGGACCAAGCTGGGTGAATTTAGTCGCAAAGGGTAGACAGATCCTGACTGTGAAGCTGTCGCCGGTCGTAAATAAAGCAGCTCGAAAGCAAAAGTGGTAAGTGCATGTAAGCATGAAAATTCCAAAACATAATAAAACTGTAGACAGCCCTGGGTCAGTCTACTTACCTTACAAAACTGCAGCCATGCACTAACAATCGTGCGTGGAGTTGGAACGTAGACCAGTTTCTGGCAAAAGGGGACCATGTATCATGTCCATGTTGAGGGTCTCACAGCCAGAGTCCCGAGGTGTCGCAGCATTAAGTGTACGCCAGGGTACCTACTCGGGAAGATCTCAGGGAGAAGTGCCAACATGCAAAACGTTGAGTGCTACGATATGCTACGATTCTTTTTCACCTAGGAATCCACGGTGCTGACCCATGACCTCCCAAGACACCACTTTGCCAGCAAGTGACAAGAAGAAAAAGGTTGCTCGACGGGGTTCGCCCGAGCCTGGAGAGGCCCCGGCAAAGCAATTTTGGGTGACAACGACATGACCACGACATGAACAACAGGTGACATGTATCGGAGCCCAACATTAAGGCCCTGAGATCATGGGATTCAAAATGATTCAACATGTTCCTTGTACTGCCAATGCTCGAAGATCAAGTAGAAGGAGAGCACCATCAAAAAAACACGTGGTGCACCCTCCAACATCGATGTTCAAACCGATGACGTGTCATGACTCATGACCATTCTCAACCGATAACATGCCTTCTCTTCAGTGTCCTGCGTTGGTATTCCAAGTGCCCTAGATCCGAACGTCAAGTCTAGGATCTTCTCATATATCGACATGTCTGCAAGCAACTATTCTTGGATGTCCGTAGTCACTTCCTCTCAAACTTTCGTTCGGAGCTCGCTGCCAGGAGGCTGATTCCAGAGCAGACCAACCTGAGCGCCGAGGGGCCGGAGGGCCCACAAAAACAGGAGGAGTTCGTATGCTGGCACGATTACAACAAAAAAAGACTCAACATTCCATTGGCATAGGCATAGCCATGCTGATCCTAGTTCACCAGCCGTTCTGTAAGCACAACATGTCAGAGTTATATGCCACTGCCTCAAACCGCAGCCTGCGCTGGGTGGACCAGGTCTTTTTTCCAACATCGATGAACTATTGGCAAATATGAACATTCATAAAGTTCCCAGAAAAAAAATATAGTTTTAGTTATTGAAGTTATTGTAATGTGCACATGTCAAGAACAGGCAGGCTCGTGTGGATTTTATCAAGTCTACCTGTACCTCTTATATGTGTTCCGGTTATGCTGCTAGTCATTCTGATGCCATGGTATCGCTCTTGAAGGTTCTCCATCTATCGCTCCACTCAACCTTTTTGCGGCTCCTCTTATAAATTCACACGTGCAAGCATATGCAGGCCATTGCTACCACGTTTGTTGCTATGTGGTTTGAGGAAACGCTAATACGCAGCGTTATAATGCGTTATATAATGAGTTGTTGCTCTACACATGGGGAAGTGGCCAGGACTGGACTTCTGAGGTATCGCTCCAGGTATGATTTACTATCGGTTTGGGTATCGCTCTTAAACCACGTTCTTCCAAAACATCTGTCAGAAAATATCTTTGGGAGTTAGCATATTCCTGGAACAGGTCTCACTGGCAAGCGGCTGAATCACAGCAGAAGAGCCGGGCAGCCAAGGCAGCAGGAAACCCACCACATGTGGGTAGAACCTGGTGATTGAACACCAACAATCGTACAGGCCGTCATCTTGCAGATTGCTTTTTTTAATGCAAACTCTGGAACACACACTGCACACATAATAGGAATTCGATCAAAATGCAAAAAAACAACACATGGCAAAGTTTGAACGGGCTCCACTCACAAACCTTTGCGAGCTAGCAAACCATGCGGGTGTTAGCCACACTGAGCCACCGTGATCAGCTGTGGTTCTCAAGTCTGAATCAAATCCTAACAGGGTTTGCTGGGTGATCATCCACTACAGAGCTACTATAAAACTAATTAAAACCTACGCGTATACCATCTTTCCTCAAAAGGCCATCCCTTTCGCAAAACCGTTTCACCATTCACTGACGGGGTCACCATTCACAAAGAGCAAAGAGTCTGATCCGGGTGGGTGTAGATCTCGGTGGTCGCCGTATCATTAAAAAAACACCCATCTCCAGCGCACCTCCACCAGGTCATCTGCATCCCACGGAGCTCAGCTTTGGAACATCCACGGGAGGCGATTCACTCGCCCTGACCGCGACCGATGTCGGGGTTTGGGGGTGGATGAGATCGAACGTTTTCGTTCAACCGACAACACCTCACAACACCTATGTAATTAGAGACTTTACCCTTAGTACCCTTAGTATCAAAAGTTCTGTGTGCAAGCTCTGTCGATATTCGAGATGCATGACACTGAATTGAATCCACGTGTTGGTTGAAACCCGGTTTGGGCTTTATTCGCTGGAACACCAATTGTACTGCTTTCCCTGATTTTATTAATTCACGGTCTGTTCTTTCGGTCATTGCCATCCCCCCAGCCCCACCCAACCCCCTGCACGCGCGTCCGTACACAATGCATGAGGAAGGATAGAATGATGTGAAGCATCGAATATTGAAACTTGTACTGAGTTCGCGCAACACTAACACAACAACGAACTCACAACACAAAGTGAATATGAACCAACATTGAACGTTGTATATACTCATGCAGTCTCTATCACTAAAAACGTAAACATCGAACCATGAACGAAGTGCCCCAACGCAACACGTTTGACATAGAACGTTGCACCAAGTCCGACAACATGATACGCGCCAACGCCAAACAAAAAAAAAACACAACGTGCGATAACATGGGACTGTTACAGGAACCGTCAGTATCATGCTCCAAAAGCTCCGGACTCCAGCTTATACTCTGGGGCTATATAAAAGCAGCTATATACAAACACTTGTTAGTCTTTGGCCACACTGACGCTTGCAGACTTGCTGACATGAAGTGGTAAATGGGGTTCGATCTTGGTCCATCCACCATCCTGCCATCCTGCATGGGCCATTGATAAGATTGATTGCTTTCGTTCAGGTTGCTTGGTTGCAAGGACATGGTATGCTTGACCAAACACCGAAGTAGAAATGCAAGGTGACACATGAGACACCTGCACCCAACCTGTTCGAGGTGCATAGTCGCTAAAAAGGGCACTCTGGTTGAGAATGCATCAGATATCGTCAGATTGTGCGCGGGTGAACCCAGAAAGCAAACCTACATACACTTTGCAAAGTCATGGGTTTTTGCACCACGTTCCACAGCGATCAGGCCGGACACTCCGGCCTTTGGCAAGTATTGGCACATGCAAGACATGCTGCGTGGTGGGCAGTCAGTTTGAGGTGATGACGCGGGCAGATTGGCGTGCAGTTCGGAACGAAACGGAGGGGAAGAGGTTGAACACGTCGAAGGCCACAACTATAATCAAAAACCTATGATTTGTTCATATGTTTTTGCCCCTTATTAAAAAAAATGAGTCAGTCAATGTGTTTCACAGTGGATAGAAGCAACCTGAACTACAAGTGAGCGGTGGTCGAAACCCCTTAGTCTTGGCCTTATAATCCTTCTCTGCTTACGCGTCGGCTTCCGCAATGCTTACGCTACCAATGTTTTCGCTTACGCGGTGATGTTGTTTCTCTTAGGGCTTACGCGTTTCTTACGCGGCGGTTTTGTTACCGGCGTTTTGGCACCAGAGCGGTGAACACTCTTTGTTCCCAACCTGTCAGGTGAGGGTGGTTACAGTAGATTTTAGAAGATGATCCCTCTCCTTCTCCTCTGCCCCGCTTCACTAGAGCAAGCGCCAGATCACAGTGGGGAATCCCGGACTCCAACAGCATTTGCCAAATAGCGGTGGGCACTCCCGGACCTCAACCGCAAGCTCCAGATCGCAGTGGGCACTCCGGGGATCACTCGAAGTAAAGTAATTTACACTTTGCTTTTATGATTCACTTGGTGGAGCCCGCTGCTTCTTTTTGTCAGCCATGGGGACCAAGCAGTTGGAGCGAGGGTCACAGTGCGCTTTGTGCTTGAAAAGTGCTCAGCTGCTTGCTTTGGTTTCTTTAGAAAAAAACCTTTGGTGGACGTGAGCAAAGGGCTTCATCTGAGAAGTTCGCCTACGCAAACCTTACGAATCGGCTTACGCGGGGCTTACGCGGAATTCGTGTGGTCGTGGGCCACTCCACAACCCTTTTCTGCTTGCAGTGTTTCTCAGCAAAAAAAAAGTATATTGGCTGTGTAACTAGAAGACTCAAAGTTGCCTACGCACCTCTTACGCATCGAGTGTCCCAAGCTTGGCTTCCACCGAACCTTACGCAACCCTTACGCCGTGCAGACTTTAGCTTACGCGACAGTCTTGCAGTTTAATCGGATCATGTGGTTCTTGCATTCAGGTTTTGAACGCTGCTCAAGTACCCCTGAGCTGATCGATTTGGCGGACTGCCAGTTTCAGGTCCACGACCTGTCTGTTTCGGGGCCTCCACTGGGTCTGTACACTCTCCTAGGCCTCCTCATAGGTCACACTGGGTCGAACGTTTCTCGAGACGTTCTACCACCACCGTGGGGCCCGCGCTGTTCGACGGGGCCGAAGACTCGGATGGACCATGTTCAATCCGAAGATCCGGAGACGAAGCGACCGTGGTTTTCACTCCACACCCAGACACGACGTTTCGGACTGCCATAGGACTGCCGATCAATTGGGGTGGTTTTGGGGGTCAATTGATCGGCATAGATGGCATACATGGAGTGTCTGGGACATACTATGGGAGACCCGGCGAGACCCACGACGCGAAAAAATACGATGGGAGACGGCGTAGCCAAAACGCTGAATGAAACGACGTCGCTCGTCTTCGTCTTCACAAAACTCCCTGCTTGAGACGTGCTTCGATCCCAGTGTGACATGCATGTGGCATTTGACATGTCCACCAAGAAACGGATTGTTTTAATGTGTTTTACATACCAGAAAAATAATCACTCCATCAAACAATGTCAAACAAACCGTTCATGATGCAAAAAAGAGGCGTGCATCAATGAAACCGAAAAAATCCGCCCACTCAAGCCTTTTTCTCACAGCACCTCGCTACTGACATGCATATCCTTTGCCACCCCTGATGACTGCTAATCAGCAAATATCTTCGAAAAGACCTGACGAGAAACTGAAATGAGTCACGAGTTCTGAATGATTCATGCAGAGCTCGTGACTGCTGCAAGACTCACGGACTTTTGCCATGAGGCATCTACAAATATCTGTTTATCGCCGCCTTCAAGATTGCTGAACGAATTATCGAACCTTGATTTGAGTTCGATCTATATAGATCCATTTGGTGAAAAGTGTGGACCTGTCATTCTATGCAAAACTTCACCACTCAGTGGAATTAGAAATTGAAAAGGGATGGGCCATGAACCATGTCACTAGATGTATCCCCACAAATCAAATTGAGCCTTAGGTGGGGGCACCTTCAAACCTGCCCCTCAGGCACCACACGACTACTCTCTCCGCCGAATTCATTCCGTGCACGTTCGAACACTGGAGCTTCCTGGAGCTCGACAACCTTGGTGATTCGATGGAGCCATCGTTCCCCATGGGCTGCTGGTGTTGGGTGAGAATCACCAAGTGATTGCACTTAACAAAGACATGTGCGCGCCTCGAAAGATCTAACAGCAATCTTGAATTCCAACAAACACATGCGCTGAAATGCGATCCCTCTTCAAAAGTACTAGCTTTTTGGGGTCAGAAATGGTTAGAATGAAAGACCTTTCTACGGTGGGTCATCACCAAGCAGCGGACCAAAACCTCCAGGGACCGACCTCTTGTAGAACGTTTCAGTTTTGAAACGGGGATGGAACAAACCTGATTTCAGTTCTGTGTGCCTCCTGAAATCACCTGATTTGTGATATGTTGTTTCTTTCTTTTTTTTTTGTTCGCCATGATGAGGGTGAATTCCAAACCATGTGCTGGGTGAAAACCTGGAGCTCCGTTTCCCCCGTGTCTGGGAATCTATTCTGTTCGTTTTTGGCGGGAACAAACAGAATCTCCTTGTTTTGACCCAATAGGGTAGTTCAATGCTGCAAAAAGCTCTGCAAAGCTCAGTCGCAGTCTGCCCGTTTCCGAAGAACCCAGCGCGACCGGCCTACTAAAGAAGAACATCCGATGCGGCAACTGTTGCAAAAACTGCATGCAGTTCAAGAATTGAAAAAAACAACAGAACTCATGCCCATGTCATACACCAAAGAGGGAGCTTCAATCGTTGTTGAGTAACCCACACAACACCCACTATGTCCATTCTACGTACCATCTACCAAATAATTTGTAAGAAATCGTAAGAAACTACATAACTCTGTGTACCTCGGCCGTTTCCGTCAGCCCATTTCGCCCCCGTCTCGCTCTGGGGAACCATGCTCATTGCTGGTTTCTCTAGTCTCTTGTGAAGGGCTGCACGATCGGGCCAACGATCTGGCGGACGGAGCGAATGGAGCGAGACCAGGGGCTTGTGGGTGCAGTCCTGTTTTCCAATAAACCTCAATCGCTTGTGGCTACGGACTTTAGATGTTCCTAACAAACTTCTGGTACCTGGACCTAATCCACAATAAGCTGTGGCTGACACACTTCTGTGCCACTTGATGCCTGAGAATAGCCTTACGCACTGACCCTGCCTGTATATAGTTTATAAGTTGTTGGTTGAGTCCAAATCGTCCCAAGAAAAAGATTGGACAAGCACCTCACAGCCTATCTGTTGCACAACTGGTCCAAGTGCTCGACTTTGGGGAGAAACGCGGGTACGGATCGAACCTGCTGCAACGAAAACTGGAACTGAATGAATGACTGGAACTGAATGCATGCCGATTCTCTCATCTTAGGAGATCGTGCTCGTCCAAGTTTCCCAAAAGCAAAGACAAATGTTAGAGAGTGGAAAGGCCGGGATCGGGAAAAAGTTCAAAACAGCAAACGACATCACATTCACCCCTTTAAACCCACCGCCGACAGTCCTAAGACACCTAGGCCTGAGTTTCTTTCCCTGCAAGCGGCGAATCAGACCGTTAGCTGTAGACTTGAACAAGCATCAAGCTGTATAGTTATCCCATCCTTCAACAAAGCAGACAGACCATCTCGCGTAATCTGACTACAGACCATCCGTGTGTCCCAACACCCAAAACGGCCAGCTGTACACGGCCACAGATCTCTGAAGCCAACACCAAGACCGTGAGGATGCTGCTGCACAAGAGCCCCGTCCATGCTGCCGCTCCACCGAGACCTGAGCCGTCGTTGACCGAGAAGCCCGGGGAAGGCGGGACGTCGTTGACCGGAGGACCGGAAAGGCCTGGAATGATTGGTGACCAAGAGAGGGTCTGTGACCGCATAGGACCCGGGAAACCTGGGGTACACAACTGGGATATAGTCTATAGGTTCTTCAACCTCTGTTGTTGTTATGGCTGGAATCCATGTTGAGGTGCTGATCAGGTGTTTGAGACACACCTGACATCATGAAGCTTCCTACTCGGCAGGGTCTACAGACTTGACTGTCAGCATGTGTCTCAAACAACCCGGGCTTGGCAACTGCCAAGAATGCTTTTTGTACCGCCTTGGTCAGTTCCTGGGTCCACAAACCACTCATAGGACGAGGGACGCGGGTTCAGGTACTTTGGTACTCTAGTACATTGATTGTGCTTGTGTTGTTTTCCTTACCGCATTTGAACAACATCGTCTGTGTGCTTTCAAAATCTTTCAAATTTCCTTTTTTTCCTTTTTTTTCCTTTACAGTCCTATGTGGACGATCGATCCTCTATATCTGTCCAATATAGCCGGAAATACTTAAGAGGCACACACAGTATGGCGAGCAAAGAGTACAGTGTTGAGAACAGTGGAGCTCTAAGAAAGTCTTCACTGTTGCTGATGTATACAAACCTTGGTTTAACCATCTTGATTTGTGCACGTGGCCTCATCCCAAGCTTCACAGAAGACTTTCAACAGGCACTGACGCAAAGACACCCGTTCCTTGAGCCCATGGATTCCGTTGGCAAAAAGCACGCAGTCAACTCGTGTGATTCGCATGTGGTCAGCCAGGAGACTTTACAATGGAATCACAAGAAGACTTTTGACGATACATAGTGGATACTACTTCGTTGGCATGATTGATTTGTATTTTGTTCCCGAGGTCTCCCAATTCCTGCGCCGATGGTCCTCCTTGAAAAACACCGCTGCCAACGAGGAGCCCTTGAAAGTCTCTGTGGTGAGGCGTGTGAAGAGCGGCATGAACGGATGATGCAGGAGGTAAGGGAACAAGGTCCGACGCCCCATGGCAGTGAAGCCCTAGCGGTGAAGCCCATCGGTCGCCGGAGCTGGGATGGAGGGATGTTGGGCAGAAGTGCTCGGGGTTGGGGCTTTGCCGGAGCTTTTGAGGGATGTATTTAACTTAAAGAACTACTAAAAAAAACAACACCAGGGATCACTGCAAGACAAATGCTAAGGAAAGCAACATAAACCAACCGTGTGGCCTCCCAAACCTCTGGAACTAGGTAATTCGCAAAGGTTAGGGAACATACCCAGATGTCGGAAACAACACAGATCTGTTGGATTTCTGCAAGAGCAACATGGTTTGGAGGCTACAACTATCTACAAATACTTGATCCCCACCTGCTCCTTTCTGGGGCACAAGAAGAGCAGGAAGATCAGGACCTGTAGCAGCATAAAGACATCACCTGGCAACATGTTCCGAGAGGAAAGTACCTGTAGCCTGTGAAACCTCTTGGGGAAGGGTTGATGCTTCACTATGCTTCACCAAGGTCTTTTTTCGAAGCGAAGCCAAGTATCTTACAGGAGGAGTTTTACCCTTTTTAGAAGTTGTATGACGGTGTTACTTGTTGCATCTTGTTGCCCGAAAAACCGTATAGACTGCGTACACTATCCGAATCCCTTCACCCGTAACTGCCTTCTACGTTTGATAATGAGACACAACGCTCACACCCAATGCGACCATCATCTGTGCTTTCTGTTGCAGGCATGTCTCGCTTCAGCAAGCAAAGATTGAAAGAATGAATTCCCACATATTCCCACTACAGTATGTGCTCATAGTCAGAGCTTAGAGCTTGAGACCGGCATGGAAACATGATGAAACAGATTCCTTGGCAGCACACATCCGTGGCCCAAGTTGGTATCTCTGGGACCCTGCAAACAAATCAGTTCTTATTTATTTTTGAAAGCCGCGCAGCATGGTGTCAGCCCTCCCAATAATGGGTAGACTTGTCTATACTCTTTCTTCCACGGGGTCGCACTGGGAGGTCTCCTTATTCTAATTCACTGCATTATCATTATCATTGCTTAACCGACAGATCTTTTTGAGTAGGATACATACCCATTTACTCCTTGACCAACGTCCCGCTTGAGCAGTCCGGCGCCTAGCATCAGCAGCAGCGTTTTCAAGAACCATCCGGTGTGATCGTGGTGATAAAGGTCCTCAAGGAGGAACACACAGAAGTCACAGTTCGGTGTTCCACACAAAAACACACTGGTGATCTGACCAACCTGTGTAGGATCAGTGGTGTTCAGTTCACTCCTGGGAACATTCCGGTCTTCATGTCACTAGTCACTAACCCAATCACCACTTGATCTCATCCAAATAAACCCGATTGAACAGCAAAAAAGACCTCTTCACAAAAAGTGGAGAACTGAATCCCCTCAGCTGGAGAACTCTCTCTTCAAAGCTTCAGCGAGTGGCCATGGCTTGTGGCCAAAATTGACCCATCTCGTTGATTCGTTTGATCCGTTTGGATTCCGGATGGGTACGTCTGACTGCAAGGATGAACAAAAAAAGCCAGCACCGGTACTCAATAAGAATCAAAAGGAAAATCAACGCGACTACGGTATCATTACGATCTTTGGAATTCCCATGTGCTGATTCCGGCAATTAAGGCAACAGGCAACAAAAGCTTCGCCCTCGATTTCTCTGCTTAAACCTTGTCGTGGCATGGACCTGCGTAAACCTTGTCGTCCCCCGCTCTCCTGCCTCTGATGTTCAACATTTGCCACATCAACAAGTGGAGCAACAACCACAAACCTAATCGTCAGCCCAGTCACCATCGACAAGTTCAGCTGTCCCATTCTTACAGTATCAATATATTTATGTAATCCTCTCAACTCACACCATTGACCAACTCACACCAACCCAGTGATGGATCTTCCAGTGATGGATTCTCCAACAGTTCGCAGCCACACTGCACCATCCAGGGCTCCTGGATGGTCCAGGGGCTGGAGGACAACGTGGGGCATCGGCGTAGTCCTCCCAGGCTGCACGTCAGCCCATGCCTGTCGACGGATGCGAAGCGTCGACGGGCGAGATCTAGAGGTTTTGACCTGTAGCAGTGTTTCTAATCCGAGAAGCAATTTTGATGCCTAGAGTTTCTTGTTTCTAATAGCGAACCTTGTTACTACTAGTAAGGCACCTGTTACTACTAGCGTGGCACTTGTTACTGAGGGGGGGAAGGGAGGTGGAGCAAAGTCCGATTCTGCCCATGTTTCGCCCACCTCCCAGAATTCCTTTAAGATAGGCAGTGAAAACATCTGAGGGACGGTCAAAACTCCAAAAAGGACGTCATCAGTTTAACTGTTTAACCCATCGTTTTACCGTGTTTTGAAGTCGCCGCATACTTAGGATCATATACAGCGCTGGGGGCTGGGGTTATCGGTTTGAAGTGCACCTTATCGTTTTGTTGGGTTTTGTGCAAAAACCTATCCCTCTTTACTAAAGTGGTCTTCGCATGATTTGACCGTAGCTCATACGAAAAAATTAACAAGAGCAGTTCTTTCTCGTAACTAAACTTATGCCAAAATGTCCTCCGTAGACGGCTTCTACAGTAACATGTCCGCAGCTGCAGCTGCAGCTGCATGCGCCGCGCACGCGCGTGCCCACTGCGTGCCAGCACGCAGCTTGGCTGATGCGTTCTACAGGCCCTAAAAAATGCATCCGCAGGTTTTGTGGATGCACACAACATCGCCCAGACCTTCAAAAGATCCATCCTATCTGGCACCCCAATGCATGATTCATCCCGTGTTGAAGGGTCACCGTACCGGTTTGAAGGGTCACCATGATTGGCATGCCAGCACACGTGTGACGAGTGGCACGCGTGTGACGAGTAGCAGCTGAGAACATGTCGCATCCACCCTGCTTATCTTTCTGGTGCAGCTTCTGTTTGAATCTTCACGTTCCCATCGATCCGAGCTGCAGGTACAAGAACACCATCATCGCGATCGTCCACTGCAAAGGACCTGGACCATCGGTTTGGGAAGAAACAAGCGAAGAGGCCACGAAGCGAAGGGTGTTGGTCCCCAAACCTGCAAGGAAGCCAAGAACACCATGATGAACAAAAGATGGGCACAGCGCACAGCACAAAAGGAGTAAACTGTGACGACCACTCGTGACAAACAACTGTACAAGTAGATGGCACGAATGCCATACGTGTGCGGTATAGTGTGCAGTATAGTGTACGCCAAACCATGGAATCTGAATCAAATATAACACATCCAATCATCCAATCACATCATCAATCACCCAACAAAAATCTCCAGACTGCAGCCGCACCCTTCGGGTCTCCCATGCTATTGGCAGTAAGTGACCGTGGGTGTCTTTACAGGTCACGCCATCTCGAGGCAAACCCAACGGCATCTGTCCGTCTGGGGGGGAAAGACATTCTCCTCCGGGTGTTGCTGGATTGGACTGGATCGGAGGCCTGCACAGAGATGTAAAAGTGAATGGCTTTTCCTAGGCCAAACAGCCTCATGGAATCAGAGTCTGACCAAGTCTGTGATAGTGATCCTTGAGGGCCCTCGTCATGCGGAACGCCTTTCCACCATGATCATGATGAAGAATTTCTTGATCTCATCAGAATCCAAATGCATTAAACTGGTCTGGATGCAAGGTGCACTGCACCACCCCGCAACCTGCACCTATGATACGCTGTAATATCTGTAATACAGGTATGGGGTCTACTCCACCTACGTACTATTCATCATCACAGTCATGCCTTCAGCTATCAAATATTCCTACGCCAAGATGCGAAAAGACAAGAAGCCACTCTTCCACATGCGGGACTCTTCCATCCTTTCAGAGAAAAGCTCTTCCCACGTGGACCACCTTGGGGTGGAAAGGTGCACCCAAACATGGCACGATGGGCAGCTGGAACGGCCTGTATGATCTGCCACAAATACATACTTATACGCTGAAAGATCTTAAGCTTGTCTTAAACTTGTTATGAATCCTTGGATTCAACTAACATCTACGAATTTGCCTGGAAATCCGTGGACTAGTAGGACCAGCGCAATCAACCCAGCCCAGCCACCACTACTCAACCTCGGGCTACTAAGTATACCATTGACCACATGGGTGTGGGTCAAAAAGGGGTGCGCTTCTCAACCCGTATATTCTGGTATGTTCTTGTCTGGTCACCTCGGAGAGACTCGTCATCCTCATGATTTCTGTGTGAAGTGAGCTATAAGCGGTTCCTTTTCGCAGGAATTTTGGGTTGGTGGTACTACGTGGTATTGGTATGTATTGGTATGTATGAAGAGGCTCATCAGCTCGTCGGCTTGCTCTCAGCATGTCGGTTGGTTGTCCTGTATCACCTGGAAGATCTCACAGCACGCTTTGTCATCCAAATCGGGTCCCCGAGCTTCGGTGCTGCAGTGGAGATTGCTTCAACTGGAGATTGCTTCCGTGGATTCAGCTTCCCAACTCCGTTCATCCAAAAAGCCACCCAACACACACCCGGCTTTCACCAACTTCCCATCTCATGGTCCCGCTGCCATCTCAGTGGCTCCTCGCGACAGATCTGCCCTGCCACGAAGAAAGGCCAAGACCTGACCGGTCGACAGCGGGGGAGGCGGAGCACCTGTCCCGTCTGGGGACGGGAGGTCTCCGGTGTGGTCGACGGACAGGGACCGGTACATGGATGTACCAGGGTCTGACGAGATATAAAATACATTACAATCAATTACAGTATGGAAACATGTAACATATATATATATACACAGTATATGAAACAATGCGTGTATATTTACTTTACTGTATAATATATCAAAAAAACATGATACTTGGGTGCAAAAACATGATGTGGAGGGTGGACTCAATCAAAGTTAGGAAGCCTCGTATTGTTTCAGGGCGGTTCTGCACATCATACTACTTTAAGGCGGGATTGTTTTACAATGTTAGTGCACTCCTCTGGATAACGTTTACAGGAATTCCTGGATCACCTCAATGAGCAAACCTACACAGGACCTGCACAAGACTTCTGCACGTACAAAATCGTACAAATGTCTAGCTTTTTCTGTTTCATTTTGGGGGTAATTACCGTCGTACCGTTGTGGAGGTCTCATTGTGCGCTTGGGACATTTATACCATTGGGGAGGCGTCCTGTCGTCCAAAGCATCGTTGTTCCAGGGAACAGGATAGACTCCAAATCACAATCCTGGATGAACCATGATGAACCGCTCTCGTAGAAAGATGCATCATGTTTTATGATGTTTCAGTTTTGTAACATTAATTGATACTTAGATGGTGACTGTGATATTAGAATCTAATAGATCAACGCAGGTGGGCATGAGACGGAACGAGAGCGGAACCAGGCGAGTTCGGAGCATCGAGTTCGGAGCATCGGGGTGGAGCGGTCGGTGTCTGGGGTGTCTGGGATGCCCGTGATGCCCAGTGGTGTTGTCCTTGATAAGCGGCACTTTGATGGGCAAAATGAAGCATTTCTGAGAACATAGAGAACCATGGCCCTATGGCCGAAAGCAATTTGCCATCCCTTTCCTTGGCACCCTGTCGCTCTCCACCCTAATGATCCCTAATGGCTGGCGCCATGTGCATCATGTGCTCCTCCCAAATGGATCCCTCCTCAAACCAAAAGCTCTGGGCTCTGTCTGAGATCTGTTCCCAGGCACCCGAGGACTTCTCCGAGACTCAAGAACTTGAGGTATGAGACCTGGGCGGCTGAATTCGCGCGAATGCGCGTAGTGCAAACGCGCGAATGATGCATGCAGACTGACCCGGAGTCTCTGTCCCATGCATCTTTACAAGCTCCAAAGACCCATCTACTGATGAAAAGGACTCCAATCTTGTCTGGGTTCGTCGGCCTGAAGACCTCTTTGGCAGGGCAGAATCATGGGAATCTCTGGAGACCACTCCGACTACCTCGGAGGTGCAGCCTGGGTCCTTTGAGGATGGGTTTCGGGTTCCAAGCACTCCTAAGGCATGATCTTTGGCCCTGAAGGTAGATGCTCGTGGATGGTCCTAGAAACCGAAAGAGGCCCTCCTGACCAAGTCACCCTGCCGATCGCTGAGATCACCAGTGCTTGCAGAAGCCGTGTTCGCCACGGCGTGCCAAGCACCATCTGATTGGCCTGACAACGCCAATAGACGAGGCCGTAGAGATACCTCGACACGTGTGAATTGGGCAATGTCGGCTAGAAGAAGGATCGGAATGGAATGGGACTAGTGACTAGAAGTCAATAGGGTAGAGGGTGAAAGAGATGATTGGGATTCTAGATGAGCCCTGGGCTGAAGTCCATTTGGAGAGACAATTTGTTTGTCTTGGGCACAGTTCATATCCCCCCACATACAGTCGCGATGTCTCACCATGTCCGAAAGACCTGTGCAAACTCGAGCATGGGGACCTTCCGATTCACCATCGTATGGAGTCGGCGGTTGATGAACAAAACCCCGGGCTGGAGATGCAGAACCATTCTGGCACAGTATTGCAGCCACTACTACTACCACCACCACTACTACTACTTCTACTTCTTTTTCCTTCACCCAGTACTGTAGTACAGTACTCATATGTAGTACGGGGGTTCAAGCTGATCAACGGTCTCCATTCGGTGGATTTGTTGGATGTTCCCAGCCACACAAACTTCTTCCAGCGCATCGCTGGTCCGTTCGCCACACATACGTTTCGCTGTTCACGTGTGTTTGGCGCACTTGATGCTTCCTTCAGTCACCTGCACCCACCTGTAAACCACAAAAGAGCAAGCAGAGTTTGCTGTCAAACGCGACCGAGGCTCCACTGCACATTCTGTCCTGGGAACACCAGCATCTGGTAGACCTCCCACAAGTATCCTTCCGTCGCGGGTGTCGTTTGGGGGGGGCCGAGAAGGCTGGCGACCGAGGCTGAACATGACACTAAGGGCCTTCTAAAGAAAAGGAAGGTTCCACAACTCCAGGCTATCCATGTATGGCATATATTGACCCCTGAAACCACCCCAATGTAGGTTAATAGGCCATACATGGATGGTTGTCTCTTTCACTTCGACCGATTTTTGCTCACCCAACTCTCCCACTACTATTATAACTATATAACTGTTTGAATTGTGTCTGATATTTTTCTTCTTCAACTCCTACCTTTGTTCCACTGCCACAGCGCACACTACTGCTTGATTTGTTTTGACTTTCTTCGTTACATGTTGATCCCAGTCTGTCCTTTTTGAATAGCAAAACTGCGCATCGCTAGTGTTTTGGATGCACTTGTGTCTTTCCTGCTGATCTGTTTGGTTTCCTTTATGTGCTTCTTTTGAACCCCCACCCGCCGCTTGGTATGGCCGTACTGGGGGGAGGCCCACAGACCAACAAAGAAACACTCAACTACCCCTTGTCTCAAACGGGCTTTAGTCGGTGGTTCTAAAAAGTATTTCACTACCCTTCAGTTCTTTCTACCCCTCTTACTTCACACTGCCATTCATTGCTCGTGTCTGCGAAATTAACGCTGTCAAGGTCTGCACAAGCTTGCTTGTGAGGGGTGCCATCCCCGCCTGAGAGCGTCCAAACCTGTCCCGCAGCCAAGGCATAGATGGGTTCGATGAAGAGAGCAAAGAGAAGGATCTGCAGGAGTGTGTTGCGGGAGGCATGCATTGCCTCGTACCAGTTTGCAGATTTTTTTGCTGACCTCATCGGGCGCGATCCCATTTGTCTTTACTGACCTTCAGGACAACTCTTCGCAGTCTGGGCAGTCTGTCCAGACTGAACATGTCAAGCGGGGCAGTGGAATGCATGTCTTATGCATATACCTAGAGGCATAACATCGTATGACCCATATGACACACATTTGCACACAGCTTAATTACTGACAAATCCTGGATACATGTATTGGTGTATCAAACATGATCAAGCAAAGCTTAGTCAGATAATGGTTTAATGTTGTGCGTCATTCACAAACCTGATCCCCTGATCCTGCAAACAAGAGTCGAATCCCGAGATAAAGGCAAAGGTTCGCGTCTGGAATGGGTTGATCAAGGACAGGACACGCAAGTAACCTGCAATGCCCGGCAGGGAGTGGGTGGTCTGCTTCTCTGTGGCGCAACATTAATAGAAAACAAACCAAAAGAAACAAAAAGTCTTAAAACAAAAACGATCACCTACAAAGAACGTGCTTTGCTTTTGTCGACCGGTGGCTTCAAAAATAGGTTCTTAACAGAACACCTTCACGTGATCTAAGCCTGCCGATGAGTGTTTCAGACACGTATCTCCTTTTGGACTCCACACTCTCCATCTCCTTAGCCTTTTCCATCCTTTTCCCAAGACCTCCAGGCCCAGTTTGCCTCATACCAGTTTGCCTCCTCATACCATTTTCCATACCAGTTTAGAAGAAAGCTACACCCAGCCTTGTAGTCTAAAGCCTCCCAATGCCAATGTCCTTCGGTTCAATTTCACCTTCCCAAGTTCTTCAGAGAAAACCCAAATCCTTCTATATAGTTGGGCCTTTTCCGGACGAGACAGAAACAGGAGTCCGTGAAATGCGATCGCCTTTCGATCAAAATCCCTGTGGAAAGCCCCCCCCAGTTCTTTTTGATTCATGATGATTCCGCTGATGGCCAAATGATTCAGACCGGTTTGGATTCTCCACACGTGACAAGGAACGACTGTCGGGGGGGGGCCGTTCCTTGAAATGACGACGTGGGATGTACCGGTGTTGTTGGGGTTTCTTAATGGTGGTCTTTCCATCTGAGAAAGCCTCAACATCAGCAGGTGACTTGATGGATTTGGTTGATACTTATATAACTGAACACGATTTTTTATGGTTATCAATATGTGATCAATCTTTGTTTCTGAGGCATAGTAGGTAATTCCTGATAATATATGAATTACTGACCCTGAATGGTAGGCGGTGTCTTGAAACACGACTGCCAGGGGAAGTTTCGACAATACGAGCACCTTCCTTCCTGTCATGTCAAGTCACTAGGTAGATTAGGTGTCAGGGATTGCGTCAGAATCACCAGCACCATCATGCCAAACTTCGCGTTGTCCAGGACAACCTCAGGTTCCGTTGCGCTGAGAAAATCCATCGGCATCACTTGCAACCTGAACACTCAGCCACCTCTCGTACCAGGGACCATACCATCCACTTCCGAATTCCGTGGGTTCATCAAAAAGATTCAAAAAGAGGCAAAGGTCTCAGAGTCACCAACAAGGCTTCTTAAAACAAAAACCAGTTTGTCTAGACTCCAGGCAGCGTTTTTTGCAGACTCCCCCAGCCAACGCTTCGAGTCTTTTGAGTATATACAGTCAAGTGAACTTTGCTCCGATGCAGCATCGTCTATATTCTAGAGGGCTTAAATATTTGAGGGCTTCGCCGGCTTTGCCCTTCCCCAAGACCTCTTGGAATCAGGTCGATGCCTCCAACCCATTTCAACCGCCCACATGCTCCCTTCCATTCCAGCAGCAGAAGCACTGGGCGGGACAGCGGTCAACAACCGCTCTCCTGGGCGCGACGTGCCGCGCGCGATGTCATGCGATTTCGACCGGTCGTCCTGTTGCTTTCGATTTGGTGGGCAGTCGATGGGGGGTTAGAGCAGTGTGATCGAAACAGCCGATTTGGAGGATGGTGAACTATATTATACATGCTGACTATATCTGACTATAAGCTACTGTTTGGAGCCATGGGCCCCCGAACTCCCCTTTCCAAAGCAAAGAAAAGATAAGAAACGTCGACCTTGGAATTCGTAGATTTCGTAGTATGTATAGCCTTATGGCCGTAGCTACGAACACCTGCGGATGAACGTTGATTCAGTGATAAACTTTGCCAGCCCACCATTTTGCTTCAAATAAACGCGGCAGGAGCGGGCAAACGATCATCGAAAGAGACTTGTGACTGGACATGCTCCACAGAAATAACAGAGTATAGCAATCAGCCAACAAGCAGAATCCATGACTTCCCCCATTTACAGTAGATGCCTTCTTATATCCACGCAACTCAGGTGTCACCCAGGCAATGAGCACATGTTTTGTCACCCAGGCAGCACCACATGTCGATCCAAGTCGCCCAGTAGGTCCAAGGCATTATATTGCATCACCGGATCTGGAGAGAGCAGGCGACAGCAGTGCGATCCCGACCTGCGATCGGTGCGATCGGTGCGAGACGACTCCAACGGCCGGTCCAACGCGGTGGCCCGGTTTGGACCCACAGCCATGCCAGTTCCATGAAGTGCCTGAGATTGGTGAAGATGAGTCGAATAGTGCGTGACACCGAATTGGAGAAATAAAAGCCGGAGATGCGGACCCTGAAAAACCACTGCCTACATTTCTTCTGATCCCCCCAACTTTTGGAACTGCGACCGTTTGGCTCTGTGGCTTTCGGAAGTGTCAGATTTGGAGGATCTGCTGACGGTTCCGTCCACCTTCAGAAGCAGAGGTCTAAGCTCTGATGCACTTTCCAAGGGGTCTGTCTCGCCCGTTTGGAGTTGTGCTATGGCAGCTATGCTTTTTTGAGAATGCGTTGCCGGCGCAATCAGTCAACCGCACATCACCAACTGTGGTATACATGTATGCATACTTGCCGCCCCTTCTTAAACTCTTCCAGATGTGTCCAATTACTTTGCAAAAAGAACCTTTCCGGAGCCAAGACACCAAGGTACAAGGGCCACCGAGCCCAGACGCGCTCGAAGAATCGGGCGGGACGGATGGCGACGCGTCACGGGATGGCTCCGCGCGCCTTCCGTCTGCAGAGCTGGAGCCAAGCAGACACGTCGTTTCGGCGCAAATGGCAGAGCTTGAGGACCCTGGGGCGCAGCTGAAGCTGCGCCCCATGGAGGGTCTGGCCCTTCGAGAAGCTGCTTGCAGGTATGGCCCTTCTTTGGTGGATCAAGTGGCCAAACATGGCAAACATCGGATCTTGATTTACCAAAAAAAGCAAAGTAAGGGTCAATACCAGAGCCCCAAACCCCCGAATCACCTGATTAGACACCCCAAACCAGGGGCCCTGGTATTGTTGTGCTCTTATTGCACCGAGCTCCACATCTGATCCATGTGAGCCCGCAAATACCCACAGGTATCGTGAAGCGACGAATGAACGTGTGGGGACAAGGCGCAGAATCCGTTTCGCGTATATAATGCATAAAGAGTACCAAACATCTGTTCCTTCTTGTCACCAAGAAACTCACTCATTTGTGGAAGTTTTGACAAGCCTTCAGTTGGATCTGCAACATACAAGGACATGGCGCCTGAAACTATCAGTGACACGCCTCCTATCCTTCTATTCTAAGGGCCGTTGAGAACTGGTGATCAACAAAAAGGAAGATCAATAACACATGAAATCGCATAAAATAGATTCCAAGACTCAAAAACACATGAAATAGCTTTCCACGTGAAAGCCAGTGAATCCGATGGCCATCCCAACCCTTCCCAGCCGTGGTGACACCCAAAGGACTTCTGGTGACACCGAAGTGCCCAAGGTATTCCCTGGTAGCACATGGACCCATCACCCTGACAACACATAAATAAAGCTTGGGGTCCACACGTCTCTTCAAGGTTCATGTTAGTCACTCCAGTCTGCAAAGGGTTCCCGTCGTCTCTTGTGACTAGGCGGAACCTTTTAAGCAAGTCTATTGACATCACTTTTCACAAGTCCACCTGATCAACCAAAGGCACTCGCAGAAAAAAAGAAAACGAAAAAAAAAAACAGAGACGCAGCCGCTGTCTCGCTCGCTCACCCACACACCGGCGCGCCCAGCATGGTCACCGGTGTGCTCTGACGCTCGCTTTTGAGGGCTCTGAATGACCTGACGGTCAAAAAAGAATCGATGGACCGATCATTCGGGTGACCAGCCGAGACGGTGAAGCAGGCAAACAGTATAGGCAACTACTGGTCGTTTCTCCCAGATTGGTCCATTCGAAAGGGCACGGATATGGTCATCATGTGGTTCTTATTCTTCAATCAGCGTCAAGCCGGTGGCACTTTCATTCGAAGGTCCAGGTCTACAGACAGTCGTCACCCAAAGAATCCCTAGGAATCCCAGCGACCACATTGGTAGGTCACCTATGGTCACCTGGCAGTTCAGACCTAAGCTAAGCCGGCACTTACCAAAGTGGTGACTGGAATGGCTGGGCCTCTCATCGCTAGCTCAGCACGTGGCGGAACTGCAGGTGGTGCCTCCAAATCCTAGAGCCTTGGCCCTTGCAGCCTCCCTCCGAACCGAACACTTCAGGGGGAACGGTTCGGAAGTGTAAGTGATGGACAGCTGCCATTCGATGTTCAACTCTTCTTGGCTCCCAGGTCCTGTCGGACATCACCTGGCGGTTCAGCCAATTCTGCCAATGGGCATCGTGAAACTGTTGGCGCACAAATCAAGACTGTGGCTCACTATGCGAAGGACGGATGCCGAACCACCAACAAACATCACGGATGTCGAACATCAGTTACGGCATGGCTCTCAAATGTTGTGCCATCCCCAAACGCTACATGCACGTAAAGACATTCAACTGCAGTTGGGAGTTAGGACTACCAGGACTACCAAGAACTCCCACCGGGTGCTGGGTCTGTTCCAAACCTCTCTGGGTCTCCCCTGGGTCTGTTCAGCCCGTTTGGTACCCAACTCTTAATGAACGGACGGGTGCGCTGGGTCTTCCTATATTGCGAAAATGAACAGAACAAACTCCTAACGAGGTCAGGACTCCAATCGGATGACGAGTGTCACAGAGACCGACCCCGAGACAACTGGGATCCCTCAATGGCGTCACCTGACGATGGTTGCGACTGGCTAATTGACATACATTGGGGTCTTGGATTTGCTTCAGGAACCCAGAAACAACAAAGACTATTCCCCGGAAGGGGATTCAACCATAGGGAAAACTAATCATCACTTCCAGCAAAAACCAAGGGGGTGCTTAAGGAAGAAGGGGACCAATGGGGCAGAATCTCTTCCAGGCCTGTGGAGTGTCTCGGTGGAGTGTCTTCGAGCATCCTTCAACAGGTCTCCTGTAGGTTCTTGGGCCCTAAGAGGTCTCGCCCGTTGGACGCTGGCATAGATGTCCTTCATAACAACAAGTAGGGCATCAGCCAGCGCAAGCAGAGCCCAGTCCCGCTGTGCTTCGCTGCCCTTCTCCCAGTCAAACGTCGCTGGGAATCGCGAGCCACACGGTGGAAATCTCCCAGCAGCACGCGCTCAGACTTGCGCGCTCCAGCTGGGCCGTTCGATCTCGAAACGATGTATATAGACCCCCAAATAGATAAGTAAAGTAAAGTCATGTTCAAAATGTATTGCAGGACATGGACGATGTATAATAGATAAGTATATATGTTGGAAAACGTTTCTATCTATCTATTCTATCTATTTGGGAACCACTATTAAAGGTTGACCTCCAAAGCAGGTGATCACTGGTGGTCGTCTCGTACGGAAGGAGTGCACCGTGCGCGGACACTCGGGGCGAGGACACTCGGGGTTCGGCAAATTCTCTGCAACCGCGACGTCTTGAGACGCAGAGTTCGTATGATGTTCATCAAGATCTGGGTCTTGAGACGCGAAACAACATCAAGGAGGAGCTTTGCAACACCAAGGATAGAACATGATACAACAAGATTACAAGGCTGCAAGGTGGTTCTTGCATGGGTTCTTGCGGGATGTTTTTTAGGGTTCCCTCATGTTCCCTTGCTTTGGTCAAAGACAACACTTCTTCGTAAGTGAGCACTGCACTTCTTGCACTCAGCCTTTGACTAGCTAGTAGCCTACGGTAAGCACTGGAATAAATGGAAAATGTCTGGTAACAAGTGTAACAAGGGCATCGTTACTAGTAACAAGGGCATTACTACTAGTAGCTAGAAGCTACTAGTACAGGGTTGCACGCAGAACGCAGGCGCAAAGGTAGAAATGTAAAATTTAGTCAGATGTCATTGAGTCTAAATCAGGGAACCTTTCAACCTTTACATTGGCACAATCCTGTCAAGGAAAGCATGACAAATCCAACTCTCCCACTCCAAGCACGCCGCGCCACGGGCCATGTAGAAAAACAACATCATGAGCATTTGACCCCTTGATATTTAACTAGTTTTGATGTTGAACTTTGTTTGCGCTATCTTTTGCTGGTCAAAGCGGGCGGCACTTTTCATGCTCAAAGACGGGGTTTTGGGCTTAAGCGGGCCATGTTTACGCAATTTCGGCGCTCAAAGACGCAGGTTTGGGCCTTAAGCGGACCATGTCTACAAAGACTCGACATTGTGCTTAAGCGGGCCATCCTTACGCAATTTCGATGCTCAAAGACGCGGCTTTGTGCTTAAACGGGCCATGTTTGGGCTTAAGCGGGCCATGTTTACGCAATTTCGATGCTAAAAGACGCGGGT
>CAXAMN010024140.1:179417-230250 GCA_963970005.1 Durusdinium trenchii | reverse complement strand
CTAAAAGACGCGGGTTTGGTCCTTAAGCGGGCCATGTTTACGCAATTCCGATGCTCAAAGACGCGGGGCTTAAGCGGGTCATGCTTATGCAATTTCGATGCTCCCGGGTTTGGTCCTCAAGCGGGCCATGTTTTCACCAAATCAAAGTTGAGGGTTGAGATGGGCACCCTTCCAGGGCACTCTGGCTAGTCATTTTTTTGCATGTTTAAAATTGTTTTGATCATAGTGAATCATGTTTAAGTATAAAGTTGTCACAAATAGGATTTAAACTGATTAGGAATTACTCAAATAAAAATAAAATGACTCAAAAGTGACTAGACATGATTTTGAACAAAATTCACCAACGGGTAAAAGTATGAGTGAACCAAAAGTGTTTTCACGGGGGCATCCACGAGTGAAGCCACGAGTGAAGTTGCAGTGAACTTGCAGACAAAATGAAAGTTCAACAAAGCCCTCTACGATAAGTTGACGAGTCGAGCAACAAATCAACTTACAAAACACAATGAAATATGTACTAAGTACAAACGGTTCCTTTACGATAATCAACGAGGCCAGGAGCAGTGTGCTCCTGGCCTCGTTGAAAGCTTCTGAAACTAGTAAGTTTTGGCTGAAGAGCTCTGTGCTGGCAGGGATTGTGACAAAGTAAAGTTTTTGAAGCTAGTCAAGTTTTGGCTGAAGGCATTGAGTATTCTTTTTGAAAGTAGTCAAGTTTTGGCTGTGCTGGCAGGGATCGCAAGAATATTGCAAAACAAAGTAATATTTTTTGCTGAGCACTGTGCTGGCAGGGATTGTTACTGTAAGATTTTTAAATCTAGTCAAGACGCGGGTGTGGTCCTTATAGGCGGGCCATGTTTACGCAATTTCGATGCTCAAAGACGCGGGTTTGGTTCTTAAGCGGGCCACGTTTATGCAATTTCGATGCTCAAAGACGCGGGTTTGGTCCTTAAGCGGGCCATGTTTACACAATTTCGATGCTAAAAGACGCGGGTTTGGTCCTTAAGTGGGCAATGTTTATGCAATTTCGATGCTAAAACACGCGGGTTTGAGCTTAAGCGGGCCATGTTTACGCAATTTCGATGCTCAAAGACGCGGGTTTGGGCTTAAGCGGGCCATGTGTGGGCTTAAGCGGGCCATGTTTACGCAATTTCGATGCTAAAGGACGCGGGTTTGGTCCTTAAGCGGGCCATGTTTATGCAATTTCGATGCTAAAAGACGCGGGTTTGGTCCTTAAGCGGGCCATGTTTACGCAATTTCGATGCTAAAAGACGCGGGTTTGGGCTTAATTAAGCGGGCCATGGCTTCGCAATTTGATCCTTAAGCGGGCCACGTTTACGCAATTTCGATGCTAAAAGACGCGGGTTTGGGCTTAAGCGGGCCATGTTTACGCAATTTCGATGCTCAAAGATGCGGTTTTTGCCCGAAAACGGAAAGCTTAAACGGGTCCGGGTTAAGAAGGCAGAAGGGGGGGGGGGTCGGTGGAGCGCTTGAAGGCCAGCCCCGAATGAGGAAAGTTATCATGTGGACTTGGCTCCGGCCCTGCTGCGCAGACCCCCCGGGGGTCAGGTGCTCTACGCGTGGCCTGCTTAGGGCAGCGCTATTTGCATCGAAAAGGGCAAGGGTCTCGGCCTTGAGCGGGCTATGTTTACGCAATTTTGATGCTCAAAGACGTCCTTAAGCGGGCCATGTTTACGCAATTTCGATGCTAAAAGACGCGGGTTTGGGCTTAAGCGGGCCATGTTTACGCAATTTCGATGCTCAAAGACGCGGGTTTGGTCCTTAAGCGGGCCATGGCTACGCAATTTGGTCCTTAAGCGGGCCATGTTTACGCAATTTCGATGCTAAAAGACGCGGGTTTGGGCTTAAGCGGGCCATGTTTACGCAATTTCGATGCTCAAAGATGCGGTTTTTGCCCGAAAACGGCAAGCTTAAACGGGTCCGCGTTAAGAAGGCAGAGGAGGGGGGGTCGGTGGAGCGCTTGAAGGCCAGCCTTGAAAAAGGAAAGTTATTATGTGGACTTGGCTCCAGCGCTCTATGCGTGGCCTGCTTTGGGTTGCGCTATTTGCATCGAATAAGGAAAAGCCATGTTTACGCTATATTCGTGCCCAAACGCTCTGCGGACGCGCTCGTGCATTCGCCAATGCGACAAATGTATGCAAATATAGTGGCTGTGTCATTAAGAATACATAAACGCGCAGCGCCGCAGCGCGCTGCGAGCGCGCTGCGAGCGCGCTGCAAGCGCGCTGCGGGCGCGCTACGAGCGCGCTGCGAGCGCGCTGCGCGGACGTGCTGTGGACGCGCTGCGGGCGCGCTGCGGACGCGCTGCGGACGCGCTCGTGCATTCACCAATGCCATTCAAATTGAAATATGACTGCTCTTTTATACTATACTGGCTGTGTGCATGCTTCATAGTCTTGTTTAGCCCAGCGCGCTGCGGGCGCGCTACGAGCGCGCTGCAAGCGCGCTGCGCGGACGCGCTGCGGACGCGCTGCGGACGCGCTCGTGCATTCACCAATGCCATCAAACTATATATGACTGCTTTGCAAATACGGGCTGTTAAAAAATATTGGCTGTGTCCTTCAATACGTTACTATAGTGTCTTGTTTAGCCCAGCGCGCTGCGAACGCACTCGCGCATTTACCAATGCCATCAAACTATGACTGCTTTGCAAAAACGAACTGTAAAATACTGGCCGTGTCCTTCAATAAATATAGTCTTGTTGAGCCCAGCGCGCTGCGAACGCGCTGCAGGCGCGCTGCGGACGCGGTGGCCATCACCTAGATTTAGTTTCTCGAAAAGCAGCCCGTGAGGAGGTATGGCGCTAGCAGTGAAATAGTTGGCTATACAATTAATGGGCATCACGGCATCAACCAAACTTTTCTACCTTTGTGGAGGATATGTCTGGCTGTAGGTTGTGTTACATGTATACAAAAGCGCGTTTTTCTACCTTTGTGCCCTTTATATGCCTATGTCATTGTGTGCAACCCTGTAGTAACAAGGGCATCGCTACTAGTCATCAAAGTCACTCTACCCATCCCTGCCGGCCCATGATGACCATGATGACATGGACGCGAAGTCGCGGCGTTTTTTTTTGGGGGTGGATGGGTGCGGTGAATGTGTCAGCAGGTTGCTGTACGTTGAGCAGACGTGCGCCTCCTCCCAAACATGGCTTGGTGGAACAGGGCCACGTCTCAGTTCTTCTTCAGTCTTCATGGTTGCCATACATCCAACATGGCATTCTGCGTCGCAAACGCTCGCAGCAAAAGTGACCCTTCACTGGTAGAAGGGGTGTAAACACTGTAAAATTGAGAGCCAGAAACACTTCACCTGGGCCTGAGCCCCCAACACTGCTCCCAACCATAACACCCATACTTGTTTGCTTTCAGTCTAGAGTTTTCCGGCAGCCCGGACTCGACCAGTGGAAGGATCTGCACCAAGCTTCGCATCACTGATGTTGACAAACTACCATCACTCCTTCACCAAGCATTTGATCTTTTGAGACGATCTGCGACCCTGAAGGATCTGCATGACTCTAGTTCAACCTCCCATGCAAACAGCTCTACCAAGCGCAGGGAAAGTGTGGGGATGTTCCTGGCTTTGGGTGCTTGGCTTTGAACCACAGTAGATCAACTTCAACCGCGGATCTTCGGACTATTCTAGTTTTCATGGATGGTCTGGGAATGCTGGTGAGTCAAATTGCCCGTCACCTCGACAGCCTCTTGGGGAAAAACAATAACACGCGCTCCTTTTTTGAAAGGGAAAGGGTGACATTCTGTTCTTCGACCGAATGTAGCATTCCCCCGAACACTCCGAGACAAAGGGAGAGGGCGAATGAGCCAGCAATCGAGACCCAAGGGATGTGCGAAATAGGAGTACGGACGGGTCTAATAAGCCAGCACTTCCTTCCTTCAGCCTGGACAGTGCAAAAGCCTTGGTACATGAGGGGCTTTGCACCAGCTACTGTCAACCTGATCTAGCACCATTATATCCTATATATATTTATATAAACTGGGTTACTCCAACTGCCTTAGTAACAGTATATTTGTCTCTTGCCCCCAACACCGAAGTTTCCTGGTCAATGGGGTGATTGTTGTCCTTCCACTGCAAAGACCATCGGACAGACTAAAGTTACGTTCTCTGACGAATCAGGACACATCCGGACAGGGCCGCTTCTCCGACCCCCGATGCTGCGTCGGATTCCACTTGATCTCCGTCGGGCCAAGCGAATAAAAACAACTCCCTTGTCAAAGGCAGCCCCCCCCAGAACGAACGATTGCAGCAAGTTCTTTGTTCAACTTGACTAGCCTGACTCGCCTGACTCCAAAGCGGAACTCAAATGCGACCCTTGTTTAAACTGCTTGTGCCAATGGACTGACCGAACGGTGAGATGGCCGCTCCTTCTTGGATATGTCTTCAAGTGACTCATGTATTGCGAGGATATGACAAGCGCAGGGCCCAGGGGTAGAAGCCTCTGGAGTATCGTTCAGGAGCAAATTGCTTGCCATTTAGGTCTGTGATCTCGCTGTCTCCCTCGTCACTGACTTGTGCAGGTCAGAAAACAGACGTTCTTTATCTGCTAGAAATTTGCGAACACCTGCCCTAATAGACCCACAAACAAGAGCCCCTTCAATTGGTTAAAAAGTTCATATCTGTCATGCTGGGGATCCAGTTGTGTTTTGTTTTTTTCTGGGTTGTGCAAAACCTGAAGAAACCTCCACATGGAAGATGCAACTTTAGGTGTCCTGTCTTCGTTGGGGTGATGTTGTAGAACCTTCAACTACACGTTCGTTAGGCTTGCTCTCCAATGTTCAGGAGGTCTTCTTGTCTTGTTTCTGCAACCGAGAACTACTGTACTCCTTGGTGGCTTTTTGGTACACCCATACCCGTGATTCCTCAACAATGTCTCTTGCTGCCATCCCAAATAACACACTTTATGTATGGTTGTTTCATAGGTGCCCTTGTCCAGCTGACCCATGGTTACAAACCAATCTCAAAATTTGGCGGCACAAGGACATTCCTCAGACTTCAGCTTGCTGAGACTCTTTAGGCTTCAATCAACCGCCAGGTGGATCCAGCTACCAGTGACTGCGCTGGTTTGAAAGAAAACATCAAGCTTCAACCCTAGTCCTAGAGGGGTTTCTGGTTCCTTACATAGAAGTGTTACAGTAACTGCCCCATGCACATCTGAACTCCAGTCGCAACCACGTCACCAACCTCACCGTCACGCACTCCGCATCTGGCTGCGATCCGCTACGACGCGAAGAGGCTCAGGAAGTCAACGTCCAAAGACGTGGGAAACCTCGGGACGTCCCCGCTCCCCGGCTCGGGGCTCGCTTACCGGTCCCCCGGCTCCGACGGTCCCAAGGGGTCAGAAGGGGCGCTTCACGGGTTTTGGGTGTGTTTTTGTGTCTTTTTGTCCGAAGAGTAAAGGTCCCAAGAAACGTCGAAAGCGAGACAAATCGTGGTCGAAACGCTGGTTTTTACATGAGTGGTTCCGTGTTTCTGGTGGGAATGAACCTGGTTCCACTCGGCAGCCTGTGTGACTGTGTGAGGAGTTAAACATTTACCTGATGTTTCATGGTTTAGGATTCAAAAAGTTCTACAGAAGCACACCGTGGACAACAATTTCGTAAAGCCCCTCCTCCCCCAGTGTCAGGTGCGACCAGGACTAGCATCTACAAACAGGACAACAAGGGAGGCTGGCAACTACACCATACCACCCCCCCAACACAGCTTCAGCAGTTAGTTTTGTTGCCCCTTGAATCTGATTTCTCCCAAAAAAGAAGGCACGCCTTCACCGTTCAGAACGCTGGGTTCATTCCTTGCTTTTAATCCTACTCATCGCTTCGCTCTTCTTGCTGGATCGCTGGATCTTGGGTTGGTGAGTCTCAAAGTGTGAACCTGTGCCATCCTACTGTGCTTCTTCTTTCACAAAAGAAACCTCATGCTTCGTGCCATCCGACTTTATTGGTGAACACAAAATAGCGATACTATATAGCAATGCAAAATTCATCTAAACAATAGCACAACCCACTTAATTACCTTGCAACACACTGAGCATCTCCTCCCTCCACACCCTGCCGCCCAGCCACGGCATCCTCTCGCCGCCCGTGTGCCGCACACCTTCCCTCGGGTGCGCAGCTCCACCAGAGCCGCGGGAGCCCACGCTGGCGCGGCTCGCGCCATGGGAGCGGGTCACAATGACCTGTGTGGCGATGTGGCGATGTGGCCGGTGGCAGTCGGCGACTCGGGGGAACGAAGGAATGCCCGCTTGCTTCTGAAACCTGGAGTTCCTGCCGTGGAGTGGCCAAAACAAAGCGCTGCTACACTGGCGGGCGGTGCCCAACGAGTGGAAAAAATCATTGATCACTGATCAGGTCACTTCCCAAATATGTACAAGCGACCAGGTTGCCTCGCCCACATTGGGCGACTCGAATCCTCTGCGTACGTACAGAAGTGAACCAGGTTTCACCAAAGACCGGTGATCCAAATGGATCCGAGGTTGGAAAGGGATCTCTTAACCATGGGAAAACACTAGGGTTCAAAGCTCAACGAAAACGCCACAACCACGCCACAAAATAGACGAGTAAAACACCGATGATTTTGTGCAAAGTGAACTCGTTTTGAGGGAGCTATCTATATTCAAAGTCTCCATTCTATTCTTACAGAACAAGACCTCAAGGTGAATTTCCAATATATATGATGTCTCACTCCTCTCTTCTGACCTCTCCGTCCCCTCCTCACTCCGTCCTCTCCTCACCGACCTCTTCCGGCCTGGGGAGGCGTGGCGTCTCCACGGCGGAAGTTGGGGTGAAGCACATGGTCGTCCACCTGGGTCGAGCAGTGCGGTGGCACAGTCGGGTCACTCCTCCCACGACTCCCACGTCCGCTTTGAGGCAAAACACCCCCGTTTCGGCTGGTCCGGGTGATGACGGTCATAACGTGTGGGGACATATATTGTGACATAAGTAATTGAAACTTCTCCATCTTCAAGCCAGCTCGACCAAACGATGCGTTTTCTTCCTGACTTATCCTCTTGTGTCCAGATGTGTCCAGGTGGTATGGCTCAGCAGGTCACCCGTCCGCAACTCCGACGCAAGTTGCACCATTCAGTCTGCTTTGGGGATATACCAACCAAGCCCAAGCCAATCCATTTCTGGAACACCCCCAAGCCATATGCCATAGCCGTACCCTTCTCAACCACCCCTGGCCATTTTCTGGAGTCTATGCCTCTGGGATATGGCTGTGGCTCATAGCACCACGGTTGACCTAGCGACCTACGGAAGGTCATTCTTTTTTTCACGGCAAAGGGTGGACTGGTTGGGCTACAGGTGGGTCACGAACCATCCCCATATGGCTTCTTTTGGTTCCAATGGATTTCACAGAGCTTTCTATGCGTAGGTTTTGACGTACTATCCCCATATAGACCCAACCAAAGCGAAGCCAACGAGACAACCACCACGAGAGAATCTTCCCTCGGTGAAACGGCCGCCAACGGCGTAACAGCGTAACGGCCCATAATAAACCTCATCCAAATCGAATCAGCCCCTTCAACGCCAATTCTCCAAGATCTCCAACTCAATCTCTCTGAACCTCAAAAGCAGATGTCCAAACTTCAACGACCACGCCCTCCGCGTCACCTCCACGTCTTCCATCTGCATCTCCTGACCATGCCCTCTTGGCCGCCGGGTGGGCGGCGTGCCCCCACACCTGAAGAACCAACGATGCAGCGACCGGGACCCTGCGTGGACCGCTGCGTGGACCGTGCTCAGCACGGTCAACATTGGAGTTTGCTGGGATTGAGGGGACAATCTCCAGGGTCAACTGTCTATTGTGAATGGAATTGTGAGGAGCTGCATCCCGGGCATGTCAAGATGTCAGATCCACTCGTCTTGGCAGGTGGGAGGCTATGTTCCACGGTGTTCCACGGTATGGCGTGGAGTGGATACAATGTCCAGACCTTTGACTACAACGTTCCCCACCACTTCCGAGGCAGTCGAAAACGCTTTGCCACAAGCTGGTGCAAAGGAGGTGTGAAGGGGGGTTCCGAACGGCCAAACAACGACTCGGCAAAAACACATGAAGGGATGGCCAGGGGCAGGCCATGGATGTTCCACTGGTTCATGGGCACTAGGAGACTCATGCTGTATATTGAATGACATTCTCCCTGGACCTTCTTTCGGGGTGTCTTGTCTGGAGGTGCCCTTAGTGGTGTAGTGTAGGGGCTTCCGTTGGTAACCCCTTTGTAGGTGCTGGTATATATATTGCATACTATCACCCCGGCCAAGAACGCCTATTCACACAAACGTGTCCTCATGCATAAACACAGCAAATCACTCGGATGACAAAGTAATGGCGACGAATTGTTGTCTCGTGTTTTGGCAGAAACACCCAACATCCAACAAAAAGAACCTTGACCGTGAAGTAACTACAGTCAACGATTGATCCAATAAAATATTGATCCAAACTTCAGCCCACATCTGGAAACAAACGACAGCTTGACAATCTCCCAAAAGTTCCCATGACTAGAGAAGTCCATCTGAAACCAACGCCGCACTCAAAACGGTGCCAGGCGGCGACTGGGGGCTTGCGGGCCATGCGTCGCCTAAACCACAGCCGGAGACCTGTGGAGCCGATTGGTCGACGACGTAAAGACCAACGGTGGAAAACACGGCAGTCCTGACTCCGGCCAGGGCTGGTTGAAAAGGTGTCATTGTATGATGGAATATATATATATATATGTTATTGCTTCTATGTGGCCTATAGAATGTTCCAGTCCCACGGAGTGTCTGGGTAATGGTGATACTCTTTATTGACACGTAGGCGAAGGAGTCTTTCTAAACTTACAATTATAACCTCACATCCTGGTTGACTTTGCGAGGCACCTGCAGGTGTCCTGCCAGGTGTCCTTTCTGGGAGGTCCTTACGGGCAGGACACCTTAGCCGGGCCGACTTTGTTTGAGGGCGTGAGCCAAAGAGCTGTTGCCGAAGCCGATTCCTTTGGTGACTTTGGTGTGTTGGTTTTGTTACACTTGGTATGTTCACAAAGTCAAACTACATACAAGTACTACAAGGTTTGTCCTCTTTGGGGAGTACACATGAAGATCCTAAACAATCCGAATACAGTCCATCACCTTCGCCACTGAATCATCTCAAGTTCCAGCCCCCCTTTTCATTGGGGAATCCACTTGTTTCGCATTCAATTCAACCCCCCCCCAACATGTGTCAGCTGTCACCGAGTGGGGTCATGATCATCCACTCTTCACGTCTTTCACCCCGGTCGCTTCATGCCGCTCTTTGGGTATTTCTACGACCAAAACGAGACTTGTTGACAGTCGGTCAGTGTCAGCCACCGGCAGACGTAACGACATGGACGTTACTAACGTCTGACATCACGGGCGGATGTAGGGACGATTCCGGCGGGTTGACCGTGATAAGACTGGTCAACCGCACCGACTCACAGAGAAACTGCCAGCATCCGAGCATCGAAACCACGGATGGGGCCATGGCACATCCATGTGATCCCAAACCATCCATGGAACTGGACTATTTTTACATATTGTGCGGCGGAATTTATTTGGTACTAAACTCAAATACACTGTATATATTATGTGGGGACCCTATCTCGTTTAGACTACTTAAGTAGGAGGTCATGTCACAGTATCTCGTTCAGACTCCTTTAGTCGCTGATCACACAATCTCGTTCAGACTACTTTAGTGTCATCAAGCAAAAGTTTCTCGTTTATGTGGGGGCCCTATCTCGTTCACAAGCGACAAGCAAATAGAGCATGCCATAGACTACTTTAGTAAAGCCTAAATAAAAGTAGTTGCTCAGCTCATATGAACAAATTCTGATGAACTTGGATTGGATATGACTGGATGGGTCATAAATATGGGAGAAATGTCGGGCGCCTCTTCCAGTTCGATGGTCTGATGTAGAGTGACGTTTACTGAGATCCGCCTCCAGAGCTTGCGGCTCCGCCAGCACCGGCCGTGCTGCTTTCGGGACGTTGTGGCGAAACCTCAGCTCGAAAAGCCAGATGATCCGCTGAGCTTCGTCATGAAGGGCAGTAATCAGTGAACTACACCGGGGAAGAGACCCACATGGAACCGGGCGACCGGCATGGACCCACACTGGAAGACGATGTTCCTCTACAAACCGGGGCGTGGTTTTCAAAGTTTTGTTTTTTTTAACGTCGGTCTCTTCTAGTGAGTGTCATTTGGATTCTGGGAGGGTTCTGAGAGGAATAGCACTTGAGCCATCTCCTTCCTGTCAGACGCATGCTGCAAGGCTCGCAGACTCCAAGTGATTGTGAATTGCTGATGTCATCCAATCAAGGTGGAGTCGAATTCTCAACTTATATCCCCTCACATCAAGAAAGGACCTACCAACCCCTGCATGGGGGGGGCCTTGCATTCCTTCTCCGTTCCTTCGGCCCTCTCCCACGGACTCAACGCGACGGGACTCCTTTTTGGGCCTGTGAGACTTGGCATAGCCAGCTAGAGACTCGTCGTGTCCGTTCAAGATCTTCAAAGCCAAACATAAATCACATCATGGGTGTATTAAACTAGCTACCTGTTTAAATATCTCTCAGTTCCATCCGCTCGGAAGGTTCGGGAAATAGACCAATCCACCCATGGGTTACGGATTCTCCCTCTTAAAGTACACCAGTAGAATAAGACCTACGAGATCATCGTTAGATACACATTGTTCAAATTGCTTTCTAATACTCAATTAGTTGTGGGTCAAAAGCTCCTGCACCTGGAGGTCACCTCCAAAATTACTGACCCTAAAAGAGGTCAAAGCATGATCTTTCCAACAAGAAGGACCTCCATCCAAACATTCCAAACACAACATGCTAAAAACGATTCCCTTCCCCAAAAAAGAGAAGACAAAACGCTGAAATCAAACGCTGGGAATTTGATCCTAGAAATTCTGCAATACCAACATAGAGAGCGAGCCAACACGATATACTCAAGGTGGGGGTCTTCCTGTTTAAGTCCAAGATCTCACCCAGTAATCGAGAATGCAGACTCAGAAAGTATGACTTTGAATGTAGGACCTTAATCAATATGAAGAGGTCTTTCAATCCTAATGGGGGGGGGTTATTGATCAAGATCCTACATGAATGTTTATCAATATGTTTGGAATGTTCTGGGTGAGGGGATACCCAAAGTGTAACAACCATGTCATGATGGGAAATCTTCACTTGGACGGAGACGGGTGTAGAAACTATATACATGGCGCGGCGCAGGTTGCTCGCCTCGACAATGGCAATCTCACATGTCTGTTCGCGTCCGTCTGTTCGCGTTGAAACCATGTTGAAACACCGAAGCGAGGGTCCCACAAAGGGTACAGAACATAGAGACCCAAACCATCCATGTATGGCATACAGTATTGACCTTCATTGACCCCTGAAATCCACCACCCCAGGCCGCCGTGAAAGACTGCCGGTCAGATCGACCAGTCCCATTCAGTCCGGTCTGAGAGTACACAGTTGATCCAACCTTTTGAGTGTCCAAACCTCGGATGGGGCGACTGGATGTTTTTCAGCATCTGCAACCTCAATAGCCCCCCACACAGGAACTTCTTAGATGGTGAGTAGTCTCTGTGTGGACCTGGGGAGAGTCGGTGCGAACGATGAATGGAGATGACTGCAGTGATACCTAGAAGCTGGTATAGGCTGCCAACCATCTTACCTGGCAGTAAGTGGCAGTGAAACCATGAGTATATATTTTAAACGCAAACATTATATAATATATATATATATATGTTTTTTTGATATGTCACATATTTATACATAAAGTCATATACTTCTACAATCTTCTATAAATTATATAACCTGCATGGTCAAGGAAAGGCACCTTCCAACCTCACCTCACAGCTAAAGCTCGTTCGGGGCCTCTAAGGCAAAATACACTGTACGTACGTGTACCTGCTCCTCTCGTTGGTTCCAACACGCTTGCAGCCACGTTGGAGTCATGATGCAAACAACTATCCCTGGAGTCACTTATATAGTAGCATATTCAGGTGTGAGTCCTCGCCATTTTTGCTTCCTCGCCCGTTCACTGCGTTCACGGGTGAGGCTGCGGAACGGGCGGCGGTACTGTCCGGCCGTGGTCGTGCCTTTGGCACGTACCGTTGCATGAGAGGTACATCAACGAAGATGGGATTTGACTCGCCCGGTGGACCGTGGCAGCCGGGGCACACCAAAAGACAGCTGTGCTGCTTGCCCTTGCCATGTATGGCACTTTACAGGCGAATCTTGTGCTGCTGGTGCTAGTTAACCCTAGTGGTCTCCCGCCAAACCTGTATAGCTGGAAAATCGGACGCTGAACGAACATGTTTGTCCGGGAACCAGTGGGATTTGCCCTTTCAAACTCCCAAAACACCCCGGCGCCAAAAACAGCCACTCCTGCCACTCAAAAGGCGGAATGCCGTCCCCACACGTGGCGGCGTCATTGGATCTCATCACTGAGATGACCGTTTCTCTCCGCTTCCTGGTCCAAGTGCTGCAACCGCTCCAGGAGAGGCAGATTTTGAATGCCTTCCTCCCCCAGCAGGTCCATCAGCTCGACCTGTGGCACGGCCATACTAGAGCTTCCAAGCTCTCCACCCATCTCTCGAGTCCTCTAAATCAAGATTCTCGAGACTTGGAAGGTCCATCGGATGTACCCACAAGCTACACCTGAACATCCCTCCATGCTCCACGCCACAGCTGCAGCATTTTCTCAACCTGCTGAAACCGCCTCCTTCTACCTAACCTGTTCTATAGGTCACGCCAGGCAGACCTTTGACCTATGCAACCCCCCACCGCCAAGGTCACGGTGACTCGGGCCTTCCGGTGACTCGGGCGACCAACGCCTCGCCTGGAGGAGCAGCTCATCGGCCTCCATGGTGTCGCCCAAGGGACGCCGATCCCGAAGGAAGTTCAGGGCCTCGCCGGTGCGAGCGGTTGAAACGGCGCTGGCTGGTTGGGCTGCGCAACCAGCCAAGGCGCCCACGTTGAGACTCCAGTGAAAAGGGAGGATCCGGGATGTTTGAGGATGTGTAGGGTATATGTCCCAAGGGAAACTCTGGGAACCGCCATCCTCGTGCACTTCTCATCCAAGCAAGTGACAGCAATCGAGCAATCTTCCAATTCCGGGCCGAGAGTCGAGGGCCGAGATTGGACATACCAAAGAAAAACCATCGATGGGACTGGCATGTATTGTCGTGCTTGAAAAGGGTCATAGGGGTGGCCTACAACATATTCCAGTCCCACGGAGTGTCTGGGATGCGGATGTCTTGAAAAAAAAGGGTGTCCTCATGTGTCCTCCAAGTTCAAGGAACATCGATGAACATCCATTGGGGGGGGCCGGGGTCGCCCTATTCTAGGGAACACTCACATATATTTGAAGTCTTCTGATTGATGAATCCCTTTTTTCGGTCTTGTCGAGCAGAATCTCGAAGTCTCACCAAGAGTCAAATCATCCTCCTTTCTCACTTTGCTCGGTACAGGATGGTTCAGGGGCATTTCTCATTCTGGTGGTGATGGCAAGCCCTCGACCTGGACCCTTACTCGCAATGCAGTGTCTTGATCTGAGGATCATGTCTCGCATCCATGGGACTGGAGTGACCAGGTACCAGGTATACAGTACATGGGTCATTTGGATGGGCGAAAAGGTGTGTGAAACCACGGCCGTTTCGAATGCTGGCTTTGATCGACCGGAGCAAAGACCTCGTTCCCCAACCTCACCGATCACGACGACCTGGTCCACCCAATTCCCACCTGGTCCACCTTCTCGTCACCGCCCAAGGAGGACGAAAGCCTTGGTGGCCCCACCTCACCCACCACGGGGCCCGAGAGGTGGAGCAGTCCCCCCCGACCTCCACGCGGTCTCCCCGACAGGCTACGGGGGTCTGGGATTGGCTCGTCCAGTGGGGATTGAAGGAGTGTGAATGCTAAGGACCACTGGTGCACAGAGGTGAATTTTGTGACTGCTCATGTGATAGTTGAGCTAGAAATACACAGTGCACTCACTCAAAGGTGTTCTGAGACCTGCTCGCGACACCACCACCTTTCTGCCCCCAGTCATCATAGATATTGAAGTCATAAATCCAAAACGGACGTCAGAAACAACTCTCTTCTTCTTTCCTATTTGCTCTGCATGAAAAGCGGTGCGATAAGTACAAACGCCAAGACAGCACCTTCAAAACAGCTTCAAGCTCACTCCACCAACAGGATGACATTGGGATTTCACTCAAACTCTCAGAGCTCATCCCGGACAGTTGAGAAAACCTCACCAACCCCCAACAGGTCGGGATCTTCCGGGCGGCGTGTGGCGCAACTTCTGCGTCTCTTCGCCCCAATGCACCTGACGTTCGCCCACGCCCATCCGGATGGCGCAGAACTCCATGGGATGGGTCAGAACTATTGTGGTCACATGGGATGGTCTGGACTCTATCAACATGTATGATTCAATCATCATGAAATCTAACGCATCCTGGATTTCGTACGTGACTTCAAGGTTGTACTTTCCTTTGCTATCAGCACCATCTCTTCACCTCCTTTACTATCCTCTAATTTGATTCCGAACCCTACCCACCCCCTTCAAAAAGTAAATATGTAATCGTAAGTTATATAATAATGTACAGTTCAATTGGACACTCAGCCACTGCACCAGTATTTCAACGGCATTTCGCCTCTGGCAAGGGCACCAAGAGAGCTTCCGCTTCAGCCAAGAGCTGACGCCACTCGGTGTTCCGCCACTCATTGCGTGTGACGGAGGAGTCTGGGAAGGTCTCGTCTTCAACGACCTGGAGGTCTTCCAGGAAGTCCTCGGCAAACACTGCTGATCAGCAAGGTTTCGTCTCACTGTGTAGAAGACTATTGGAAGGCATACTGACTGGCAAAGATTGCTGATCTGACCAGTTGAACATGTGGGACATTATAATAGGGCTCATTTCTTGCACAGTTGATGGATGTGCGCTTCATCACTGGATCTACGGCTTCTGCTTTTCAGGTCAGTGATGAACGGCTGAAGCGACTGCCCGTTCTACGGTCTTTCTCGATGTTTAAGGATGGTCCGGGTGGACTCGGCCAGCTGTCATGAAGATCCATTGACTCGGCGGGTGAGTTGACTGTAGGTATCACCAGGCTGGGGAAGATGCCCGATTTCAAAGGATTCAATCCTAGAGGTACAACACCGCTTGCAAAAAACTGCTTAGCAGAAGTTGTTCAACAGGTGCGATACCAGTGCCATACTTGTATCTACAGGTTTTCGGAACCTGCTTTCATGAGATCTTTGCGTATTGCTTCTACTGATCCTCTCTCATCCTCTCATTCCACGCTGGGCATCCATCTCTTGATCCGAGGAGTGCTCCGAGTGTTCCACCGCAGCGTTCGGCGCGCCGGAGTCGCTTTCGAAGTCACTGGGATACGAGCCGCAGCCCTCCGTCTGCACGGACGGGTAGGGCGACCGCGAGGGAGAGCCCAGCTCGTCCTGGCGGGCGCGAGAGAACATCGAGAGGTTCGGAGAACACCCTTCGAGCGAGAGGTTCGCCACGTTCCTGCAGAGGTGTCGCGAGTGACCATCAAGTACTTGTCACAGCGGATTGTGATGATTTCTCACCACACCATCTAACACATCTATTAAAACCACCCACTCACCATACCATCAACACCTCCCCATCCTTCTACCAAACAGCAGGTGGCTCCTCGACCAAACCAGGCAGGCCCGGAGTACTCTTGCCATAACCCATGAAGTTGGAGGATCCTCCCGTGCCACCCAGGTCTTGACTTCGCCCATGACTGCTTTCGTGGCTCCTGATGGTGGTGCAAAGAGCTTTCGGTTCGATGCATCCGGATGCAAAGAGAGCAGGCAAAGAGCTTAGCGGTGTCTAAGACGGAAATAGAACACAAGTTTTGAGATGAGTTGAAGAGGATCAAATCATCATACAAAAGAACTACATAGACTTATATAGAATCGATATCATATCGACATGATCTTTCCCAAAGACAAACACATACCTGCTGTGAAAACTACACATCTTTTTCACCTGATCAAGGCTCTTACTCGGCGTGGCATCACTCGAGGAGGGCGACGGAAGCACATCTTCTACGCCGTTCGCACCGTTCATCACGTGCCCGTTCAGCCCATGTGCATCCGGCGCATGCAGCTGCCGGAGGTACGGCACCGCCCGCCGCGCCGAGCCGCCCGCGGCGTTGGCCGGTGGCGCGGTGGGAGGTGGGCTTGCGGCGGCTGGTGGGGTGGCAGCAGGGGGTGGAGATGAGGCTAGGCTGGAACGACTTTTCGCCCAGGGCTCTAACGAAGCCTTCCGCTCTAAAGTGATGTCCAAGGACTGCAAGAAATCGTGAAAAGGATCCTGAGATGTCTGAAGTCGTGCGCACAGACAAGTGTGTTGCTGCAACACGCATCCATCCTCTAGTATACGTTCAATACGTTTCGATCAACAAACACACTTGACTTTGGACCAAAGCCCTCTCTCAACATTCTCAAAAACCAGTAAATTGTTTCTCATTGTGGAACACACACTCTTGTAATTAATTGGTAAACATCTCTGAAACCCAGGTCTGCACGCGAATCATTCCAACTCCATATTTGGTTTTATATAGAAGCAAGGATAGTCACCTAAAGAAGGTTCAGAATTCCGTGATCGAAAACAACAAGCAGGTCCATCCCGAACCTCTGGTTCCGATATGGGACTTTCCGGAAACAAGAAACAAGCGACCCAACCACGCTGAGTCTCACGGGAATCTCACATTTACACCCAAACGAGCCCTATAGTGGGTAAGAACAAAAGCCCCCAATGTGCCCCAATCATCACCCAAAAGTAGATCGCTCTCTCTCTCTCTCTCTCGTTCACCCCGAGTCTCCCGAAGTACTTGTGACCTCAAGAGCTCTCGGTTGCTCGGCCGGTGATGCGGCTTGCGCGCCAGCAGCTTCTGCAGCGCTGAGCTCAGTGGCTCGCTGTAGCCGTCCGGCGCCTCCACGGGCGGCGCGTGCAGCACGGCGGAGACCACGGCGGCGTAGGAGTCGCAGCGGCCAGCGAAGGGGGGCTCCAGGGCCATCATCTCAAAGAGAACGCAACCCAAGGCCCACTGGTCCTGGATGGGATGGAGCAGAGCACTGGATGGAAATAGATTGAAGAATTGCTGGAAAGACGGAAGGTGGCAGGTGGCAGGTGGTGCAAAGGGGCGCAAACGAACATGATGTCCAGTGACGTCGTCTGAAAGAGCCTGAACATCACAGCTACCCTGAACATCACTTCCCCCGGTTTTTGTCAGATGGACTTCGTCCACAAATACCGGTAAAGTTGGTGGATCCTTCTTGACCTCGCCAGGACATGTTGATGTCAGACTGCACTGCTTGTGCAGAGTTCCAAGAGTTCTACGATGGCCTATGTCACACTGCAGCATATGCATGAAACCTTGGAAGCACATCATCGAATGAACTCAGTGGACCGGTTGTAAGGTGGAAAACATCTCCACCTGCCAGAACCAGCAATCTTTCAAGCAAAAACTCTTTTTCCAAGGGAACCTGAACCAGCTTCCAACAATGCTGGAGTGCACTGGTGAAGCTGGAAAGGGTTTTTGTGGACCCCCAGGAGTTTAAACACCAAAGATCTTTGGTTTCCAAACCCGACGCCCTACCTTGGGGTGGTTTCAGTGTGAATGTAGGTAAATAATGGTAAATACCTAGAACTTCCCAGTGTATTGTTTTTCCTGCGGCGTGAAGGCCATCTTTTGCTGCCATTGCCTCGATTGTCTTATATTTGAGTCTGCGGACGTTTCTGCTATGTTTCCTAGTTTTCTGATATTCCGCAGCCGTTTATACACAAGTTACGGGCGTTCATTGGTGAGCCACAGCCACGGGCGCTTTACGAGCGCGTTTACCTGAACGTGCTTTTGCAGCGGATGTATATTGTGGTTGCCGATGTTTGTGTAGTATGGTTCACAGACCTAGATCGAGGTTTTCTTGAACTACCGACGAAAAAAAAGCAAACACGAGGTTGCAGGTATGCCATAAGTATCCGGTGGAGTGTCTGAGAAGGTCTTCCTCTCAGCCTCGCCTTCTTCGGTTTTTTTTCCTCGCCATCACCCTCCCAAAACGACCCTCATCATGTTCCCCAAGCCGATACCAGACCTCCCAACCAGCCCGCCACCCCTTAAAGACAGACCGGCCAACGGTTCCGCCGGCGGTTCCGCCCGCCCAGGAGTCCGTCTTGCTGTTGTAAGGCCTCCCTTCCAACATCTCAGGGCTCATGAAGGCCGGAGTCCCCACGATGGAACGCCGCAAGTCTTCGGTGTGCTCCACCTGCCGGTCTGGCGGATCGAATGAGACAGGCTCCGTGCGGGTAGACGGGAACTTGGTGACCGGTCTACGCCACGGGTGACCGAACGAGATGGAAAGATGTGGAAAACGGAGGGTTGAGAAGGACAGATTCCTTTCTGAGAGCTCCTACCAGGCTGTTTTCAAGCGTTCTGAATATATTTGGACTTAAGATACCCGGATGGTCAATATTGGTCTGCACCAAATGTTGATTCTAGATTTAAGGTACCTGGTCAATGCACTACTGGACCTTTTATAGAGAAAACCCCTCTTTGGAATGACCAGACCGAGCTCTGTGATAGTATATAAAGCTCTATAAAGTACTATAAAGCTTGTTGTATTCTTATGTATGTTTCTATGACATGCCAATCCAGTTGAACTGCATAATAAGTGTTTTGTGCCTCTGTGTCCAGTCCCGAAGCAGGGAAACACGGTACCTCACAAAAAAAACAAACAAACGGAAGTGTGGGGATCTCTCAGTGTCAGTGCACATATGTTGGCTACCAGAAAGCGCCAAACAGGTCTCTCGCCGTGAGAATAGACAAAGAGACGACACCTTCAAGAAGTCACTCTCTCGTGACGAGAAGGGGCAATCCCCAAAGGGAGAAAGGACAAAACTCAAGAAACAAAAAGTCTTTATTATGACTGTATAGTTATAATTAGGCAGTCTCTGTAATTGGGCGAAAGCCTGTTTAACTAAGTATGCGATTTCACTTCACCAACATGTTGAAGCCACTCCGACCACTCCAAATCTCATATGTCTTATCTTCTATGAGCTAGGATGGCCTGATTGAAAATGACCCTCTACAAAATGCAATTTCAGGCTTCGGGCTCCCGCCTTCTTTATCCAAGGTACCCTCACTATAGAATGGGTCACCTGAAATTGCATTTTACAAATGGCCATGGTCCCCATGTTATAGAGAACCATTCACCGGCTATGATCTAACATAATTTAAGTTCTGAACAACAAACCAGGTTGCACCATCCCCAAACACAACGATGGGCATCACAAAAAACAGAAGCAACTACGGCACAAGCCTTGGGATGACAATCCCCAGCCCTTCTTAAAGAAGGTCTCAACATCTCTCAACCCTTGATGAGAACAGCATATGTAGTTTGGCATCCAGGATAGATCCGGATAGGGAACATATCCAACATCCTGAAGGTAGTTCAAGTTCATTTCAGGATGATTCTTCTTCGGTCCTGGACTGGACCGAAGTCCGCGGACCGCGGCCGTCGTTGTGTCGGTCAGTCGCGGGTCCGCCTGGCCCGCCACCCCGAAATCCGCCAGCATCACACGCTTGCCCTGCTGTGCCAGGAGCACATTCTGGGGCTTCAGATCGCGGTGTAAAAACTTCCGCGAGTGGAGATGCTGCAGACCCCAGGCCAACCTCAGAAAAATGATGCGGCGGATCAATGGATCAAGAGAGGTGAGGTTTTTGGGATGGTGGACGTGGATACTCTTGGTGTGTTCTTGATGCACAAGGATGCACTGACTTTTTGTGTCTAGATTTGACGTCTCGCAAGCCCCATTTCTTGCGTCTCACAAGCCCAGTGGCTGTGCCAGCCATGAGAGCACCTGCGTCTCTGGGATGTGTGGTTTCGACAGCATCGTGCTGCTGCCGGTCGCGCGGGACGCGGACGCCGCAGCGGCGTCGGAGGTTTGCAGCTCCCATTCTAAGCGCACCCGGAGACATTCTTGTCGCAGGTCACGATCACAACGGCTCATGACTAGGCAAAGCAAATCCTCTGAAGGCAAGGAAGGGGTCGATCTCACCAGAAAGCTTTCAAAATAGGGGACGATACCTGACGAGAAGGGATCGAAGATCGATCCGTCGGCGAATCCGACTTTGGGTTCGAGCTCGAGGCTTTCTTGACTCGGGGATCGGCTTTGGTGTGCGGAGAAAAGAGCACAGCCAAAGAAACATGTGATGCATGTCATTGTAAAATTGTAAAACATGCAAATATACATGCAGCTAAGGGGCTAAGGGGTGATGAATGGACACTATGGACACCCTTTCAGCCGTCCTATTGTTTTCTTTGCTTTGTGTTGAGCCGAGGTTTAGGCGTTTCGAGTCTCTCCAACCTTGTGTGGCCAGTGTCTCAACATGTCTCAACCATGACACCGAACGGTTGACCTACCTAGTCGACTGGTCGTAACTGCTACATGGTGGACTGGTCGGGCTCCGGGTCACGGCCCAATGGATTTCACGCAGGTTTCTTGGGCGTTTCACTTGGTCGAACCTGCATATGTTCCGATCAAAAAACTCGGTTGGGAGATGCCCAGAGGGCTAAATTTAGACTAAAACCATCTAAAGCCCCTTGGGCCATCTTGGGACAGGGGAGCCTTCCTATAATCAAATGCACACCCACCTCAGTCAAGATGCATGGATGTCTCATTGAGGACAACAATCTCACCTGGCGCTCCACTGCGATCGCCACATCGCGCTCGTCAACCCCAAACACGATGCATTCAACTAATGTGTTGTTCTCAAACACACATTGTGGTGGTTGATTTCAGGGGTGAATGTCAGTAAATCTGCCAGTCCCATGGAGTGTCTGGGAACAAAACATTATAGTTGAATGCCTCGTGACATGCAAGAGACCGAATCTGAGGACAGGCAACACGTGTGCATGGAAGGTGGGCATGCCTCATGACCACATCTGTGTGATCAAGCTCAACTGTAGCGTCCTCGTTGAAGTGAAGCTAGTTCAACCCCAAATCGTCATTGTTGGCAAAAGTGCTGAACAAATGCCCTCAGAGCTTCCAAAATGTCCGAAAGATCATCGCCAGGTATCTAAGAATATTATATATGTGTCATAATGTTTCATATATGTTTCATCCCTATCGATGCGTTGCATCGAATCTTTGAATGAAAAGTCTTCGCGACATTCCTATGATGTGCGGCCAACCCAAAGAACTACTGTAACCTCCTAAAACTCCAAAGAAGAACATCCTCCAATCCACCAAGCCCTCGGTCTTCGCTCGCCCCGTCGCGCCTCCCTTAAGGCGTTTTCACGATCCGACTCGCCCAGCCATGGCAGTTGCTTCACCACCCGTAGCTGACCACTGGGGTCCTTCACTTCCTTGGGGTTTGAAACGGCCGGTTGGACCGGAGGAGCGGAGGGGTTGATGTCAGTAGAAACGTTGCTGGGAATCTGCAGTGAAGTGATTCTGTTGGTTCCATGGCTTTGGGACATTACTCTTGGGAGCCACCTGGATGAATGATTTGAAAACCAAGTTGCATAGACCCGGCTGTTGCAGCCGCCCCCTTGGCCTAGGACTCGCATGACTGAGTAGCCATGCTCCTCCATCGTCAGTGGCGGCCCATGGCCCACAGCGATGCAACGCCGGACAGCGAACGGCTCGGGCTCGAGCCATCTTGACCAACTCCGGAAGGAAACTTAAGGTTAGTGGTTTCAACATGTTTCAGCACAACCCGAAAATCCTGGGGTCCTGGAGTCGGTGGGAGTATAATTTTCTCCCAAGGCACAGATTCAATCTCCATGGAATTTGTTCGACATTTTGGACTTTAAAAGGATGGATCGAGCGATAATCTGAAGACATGAAGAAACCGAACCTTACAAAATGGGCGCACTGGACCCTCCCACCTAGCTACTGGCAGGTTCTGGAAGTCCAAACCCCTATGCCTATGAGCATCCCCAAACCCAACTGCTGGTTGGATTTCGGAGACCTTGGATCTAAGGAAACGGTTTGTGCTGAGCAATCAGGTCCGACTGATCGGCATTTATTTAGTCGAGAGTTGAACACGAGTCACGAGACTCTTCAAACATGGTTTTTGTGAAACACAGCCTGCACCTGGATATGTTTTCCAAGAGGTGGATCCCAACCAGCCAGTGAAACACATTAGTGAGCCATTCACCAGCTGTTGCGATAGACCCCGCCTCTTTTGGGAGTGTGAACATGTGAATCTGCTGTCGTGTCCGGCGGGATTGAAATCGCTTCAACGTAGATGTACATGGACCTCCCAGGTGGCCTTTGAGAGAGGTGGACATCTGCATCCTGGTTGATGGTCCGCGACCCGAAGTGTTTGGGCCACATCCGGTCACCGAAGGGCTCATCGGTCGACGCCGAAAAAGGATGAACAAAGGATCAGGGCGAACGCTTTCTGGTATATCGAACAGGGCGGTTCTTTCAGTCAGCGCCTTGCAATTGTATACGTGAATGTTGGAGGCACACCTTGGAAAACCACTGCACCGATACATGGATGAGAACCTATAAGACCAGACCCCCAAAGCCTGAGACCTGCACAAAACAACAGGCGAAACGGGACATGTAACCATAGAAGCCCTACTTGAACCACGGGCAAGATGTACCCTTAAACACGTTGTCCTCCCAAGTTCACAGACAGGCTGGGTACCACCCAGCCCGAGCCCAAGAAGGTAAGTATCCGGCCTGGTGGACGCATCACTTGCCGGAACCGACTTCCGGGTCAGGTCTGGGAGGAATGGATAGGGGGTCCATCAGGAGCATGCTCCATTGGGTGCGTGATCTGATCTCTCCTCTTCGTTGGACGTTTAGAGGGTCATCCGCAAGGCTGCCCGCGGACTCATCCGCACTGGATGACGGCACCGCCTCAACATAGGGATCATGCCACCGCTCTAGGGGCGGTATAGATCTTGAAGCATGGTGCACCGAGGGCATGCAATGATCTATCCCGTTATAATCGCAGTGCATCAGGTCAAGCGAGAGCTCCAAGCGGTAACCAATGATTTTGCTCTCTTCGCTTCGTTCATCTATATATCTGATGAACCCGGCATTCTCTGACCGGCTCTTGGTCGTAGCTGAGATCACCCGCTGTGGCCCCGCATCACAGAAAGACCCCGCTGCAATGGCATCCCTCGCCCACATCACCCGTCTCCTCCGGGATGTCTCAGTGCAGATGGTAGAAAACTGTTGCCGCTGCCATGGAAGAATTGAGGGAAGACACACGGTGACACCTACAACATTCCACGCCACTCCCTCAAAGCCACAGGACTTGCCAAAGGGGTGCCAAATCCTGCAGTTTCAGGGGCCTCTTGTCCACATCCACTGTCCGCCAAAGCCTCCTGCTGAGGCTGCTCAGCTGTGATGCTGCTGCTGCTGCTGTTGCTGTTACGGGACAGAGTGAAACGTGAACCAGGGTATTATACTTGATCTTCAGTACTGCAATTCAAGGCTTCGTACAGAAAATTCAAGGTTAAGGCCTCGTCGTCTTCCAACATCTTTGTGACACAACGTCAGCTCTTCCAAAACATCGACCACCCAGCAAACGGTCTCCCCCAAACGAAATATCTCACTGTAGCTTTTTGTGTCCCCCTTCGACCACTGGGGCAGCCGCTGGGTCGTGTCCAAGACTCCACCTGGGTCGCCCACTAGGTCGATCGCGGATGAAGGAAGCGGTCCCTGGGATCCCAAGCCAGTCAGTGTGCTTTCTTGGGTGGTTGTTTCAAATCGTTTTAAAGAGGAGTCAGAGCATGGGTGAGTCAGTGGGCCAGTGAGTGAAGAAAATCATCCCGTCAAGGTCTGACCATGTTTGACCCCATAGCCACATCCAACCGTCCAAGGACTGCAGGACCGCGTCCTTCCAACCATCGCCTGATAGAGGAAGATCGGCTCCGGGTCCTTATATTATATCTTCTGCCACACCTGTGGGTTGTTCGTATTTGACCCACCAATGAGTCAAACTCGATCAAGTTGAATAATAATCAACAATTCACAAACAAACCTAAGAATCAGAAGAAAAACATGGGAGGGTGTACCCTCAGTGGCGAGAGTTTGAAATCCACACTTTCCCATCGAGCCCCTTCCGGAGATTCTGGCAGATTCTAGTTATATAAGAGCCAAAATGCGCATGGAACATAACAATTGGAACAATAATATGGAACATACAGTAACAATCCCAAAGCAATTGCGCAGAGTGAAAAAGCTTCTACCAAGCCAGGGACTCACCCTGACATCCATGTGACCAACATCCACTAACAACTCGTTTTATTCAAAAAAAGACCCGATGGCGACGTGAGCAACCTGAGCCTGCCCAAAGGCCGTTGAGGGGATTCCTGTTGAGGGGTGGTCTTTGCTCCAAAGGCATCGCCCACTGACACCTCGTCACCGCCGATCCCCCCTGCCCATCGACCCCTCCATCGACCGCGGACGCGACAAACCGCCGCCCGGGTCACTGAGACTCTTTGTCAGCGGTTGGCCGCGGCCAAAGACGCCCAGGTCTGTGGCCTGGAGCGAGCGATACACCGACGATAAAACGGAGCCGAGGTGTGGAGGCACTGCGTGGAGGTCCTGAAAGCATTCGGTGTTGCAGAGTTCGTGGCCTGGGGGGCTTCGTTTGGGGCTTATGGAAAATAGATTTACTTAGGGCCTGGAATATATACTTGGCGGGGTGGCGGCGTGGCAAGCCACTGGGGCGGAAATTTGCGGCGCTACAGGTCATGGACCCAGACGCTCCACGCGGAATGTGGCTGGAGCCGACCGACACCAGGTGAGATTCACAACAATCACCAACCCGGTAGAATTCACAGCAGGGTATAGCCATGCAGGGTATAGCCTGGAGCTTGCCGGAAGCTGCTCTGCAAGTCATGCTAGTCCGTTGACGTGGGCTCGTGAGCACGTAGACATCCAACCGTTGGTAGGGAGGATCGAACCGGTAGTTGTTTTGAAAAGCCATTGAGTGAATCTCAATGTGAATAGATTCTAAATGATTCGAAGATATTTTAAGTAACGATTGCCCTGATGAAAAGCCTTGAAGGAAAGCAATCACCACAACACAAGGCTGCATGAAGAGAGAGTGAAGCATCCCCAGAAAGGATGTGCATTTCGGTCCATCATTCTTTTCTTCTGTAAGCTGCCCTTTCTTCCAAAACGACTTTGTCAAAGAACAAAGGCAGTCTACTCGGACTGTTGCTGTCAGCTGTCTCAGTGAAACGGAGACAAGCTACACTCTAAGCTGCCTCAACAGTGCCGCACAGGCTTCCAGGGCCGAAAACACATGCATAGTCTAAAATCCTCGTCCCCTCGTAGTACGGTTTCAATCAACTGGGCTTTGCCTCACTGCTACACACACCGAAGGATGTCCACCAGTGACCGGCTCGCCTTGGGCCCGCTGCGCGTGGCGCGGCGTTCACGGCCGCGCCGGGCATCGGCCTGGCGAGTGGTGCGTAGATGGCGCGGCGACGCGGCGTAGGATGGCGCAGTTGACACGAGGATGGAGAGTAGATGGCGCAATCTCCAAGTTTGGAGGTTTAACATGGTGTAACGGTGTAACTAATATATATATATAGCTCAGGCTGGTGGATTGGTTTGCATCACCCTTTTGCTCTACCGAAATGATGACAGGATTTGAGCAGATTGGTCTTGGGGATTGATGAGGATTGATGGTAGTTTCTGGGGATATCGCTTTGAATAACTATTCTTGATGGACAAATTCTTCTGCACCACCAAAGAAACCATGTTAGATAGTGGATTCAAAGATAGGATCTTGTTTAACTACAACATACTACAACCAAAGCCAGAAAATCCGGCAAAGCGCATCCAATTCACCAATCAGAACAAACTTCTTTGGTCGTAGGAGCCACGAGGACTCAGTGAAGAAAGATTTGTCATCTAAGACTACGCGATCACGGCCACTTCATTCAATGAGTTCATGCAAAGTCGGTGTAAAGCAACAAGAAACCTCTGTGTCCATCCCAGGAAACATCCTAAACATCCGAAGTGGTCACAATCCCTCCTGTAGGTCGAGTCGAAGCAACTACACATGGCTTAAACTGGGCAGACCCACCACCTACAACTGCAAAAAGTAAAGACAACCCATCCAAGACAACTAGATCATAGTTATATCATGTTATATCCATATATATAAGCAGTACTTGTACAGTCATATATGTACAGTACTATATGTATCCCATCCAAACCCATCCCTTCGTTTTCCGGAGATCGCTCCACTTCGCTCTCCTGATCGTCCATCCCCCCCGGGCCCCAAAGCGCCGACCACGTCAGCAGAACCTCCCAATGCCCCACAACCTTACCCCTTGGAAAAAGAACTACCATGAACTACCCAAATTGATGCAATAGCCTGAATCCCCAACCAAACCGTTATATTGTAATAGGATGTTACAACTACAACCACCACGGACCACCAGGTCATCGTTTTGAACACATGGTCCACCTTCGTCTCTCCCGAACTCTCGCCGGGCCCACGCTGGCGGTGCCCGGTCCCGGTCCGGCGCTCCGCGGCTCGGCGCGGGCCGCCGCCCAGGTGCCACCCACCACTTTGGAGCCAGGCAGGGCCTCCGAGGAGGGCGGAGCTCGTGGAGCTCCCAGGAGGATATACGAGATAGGAGGAGGTGCAGCCGCATGGCATGATTTAGATTGATTTATATAGTAGAGTGTCTATTACACTTTTGGGCACCTCTTCCCCATCCTTTTTGAGCGAATTGGCATGTGAGTTGCATCAGTTTGAATGGCACCTGGGGCAACCCATCTATTTAAGTGTCTGTCTGGGTGTTACTGTTTAAAGTCTCGCACGAAGCACAACACTAGGACCAAGGATTGACAGACGGGCCGCTTGGGCCGCTTTGCACTCATTGACAGACGGTTCCATGTTGAACATGGAACCAGATGCCCTAAGAAGTCCATGGTCCATGGACCTTGGGAGGGCTCAATCTCGGCTTGACTCAACAAACAACTCATATTATTATCATAAATCCTCATAGAATCATATACTGAGAGGAAGTGAGATAGGAGTCTTCGAGCATATGCCACAACTCCTATGTCATCTGCGCGTAGTATATATCATCAAAAGCATTGCAACAAGCAGTGCAAGGGGTGTCTTCGGCGTTTGAGGATCCCTCAGAATCCTTGGACCAGCCTGAACCCCATCTGGCCGTGGGTGCCGCCCAAGATACCTTCCACCTATACCTGGAAGGTCAAGCTTTCCATGGCCCCGTGGATCACGACCCACTTCCGGCACCGGAGTCTCCGCCCACAGCTCCGCGCTCCGCGGAATCCGCGCGGCCGCTCCGCCTGTTCCGCCTTCCGAGCGGGCGCCTCGTGGCTCTTGCTCGAGCGGCCTGGCCATCCGAGCGGGCGAACGCGGCCGAGGCACGGTGAAGACACGGTGAAGAGCTCGTGGGTCTCTCAAAACTCTGGTTGATCATTGATCTTCTGGTTGTTCAATCAACTGTTCTAGAAACCCACAGCCAGGACACTAGGAACAAGGACGCTACCAGGAGCAAGGATGCTACTAGGGGCTCCTGGCCTTACTACTAGGAACAAGAAGCTACTAGGAAGGAAGGGGTGGGCTTTTGGAGCTTGTTGGAGTGAAGTGCACCAACTTGCCTCCCATCCCATCTGGGCAATAGCCTTCGGTCCAATCTCTGGCCTCAAATATATAGAACATGACACGTAAAAATGAAAAACACAACAAACTGTTACCTTACCCCTTACCCCAAGTTTCAAATATTTTTCAGAATGGATGTAGGTCTTCATCCGGAAGATCTTGCCACCAGAAGATGGGCGACGGTCTCAATTACGCCACACCGATGGGGTGAACTCTGATGCTCAACTGCCACAAGAAGCCACTGTTCCACTTGCCAAAACAGGATACGGTTCGGTCAGTTCGAGTGAATGACGCCTCATGCCGGCTCACCTTTTCGTGGTTTGATCTTCCCCAAGTTATGGAAGTGAACCCCAAAACTTGCTACAGGAAAATGGCCATGCCATCCACTTCCATGATTGGAGGGACTCAGTATCTGAGGCCAACCTTCCTCCGTACCAACGCAGCCTTGACTCGTCTCTCGCTCGTTGAAGGGACGCCCCTGGCGCGTGGTTGTGCACAACGAAGGAAACCGTGGCATTCACTCAAAAAACATGTCAAAAACCAGAAAACATGTTCAGTGTTTTACGTGGCATAGATGTTTCTCTGGATTCGCACCAAGTTCGACAGTCGATGTGCTCGATGTATACTGTTTGATTCTGGTGCATGCATCTTCAAACGGCACAAGTTTTTGTCGGAGACATTTTTCAGTGAAAACACAACACCAAACTTAATCAAAACGACTTGCCGTTTCAAGTTATGTGATTCAAGTATGTGCTCAAAATCCATGGACGGGGAAGACGCCCTTTGGACACCTAAAAACGCAGTTTCTTTTTGGTTTCTCACCTCACTACCACTACCACAAGATGTTGCCACTGTCTGCCTTGTCACAACAAAAGCAACACCGTCTTTAGGAGGCAATTATGTTTCTTCCGGTTCAAAGATACATGAGAGCCCTCCAAACTTACCTCACATCTACCACTCAGATCCACTCATGACTCCGCCAAACATGCTCGAAAGGACCACGCTGGAGCTGGAGGCACCAACACCTGCAGGTCAAAAAGAGAGCCAAACAAGGCCTCTTTGAAGGCGAGACAAAGAACTTCCTATGTCACCTGGAGGACATGAGTGCTGTGCTGCTACGATAAGAACTGTTTGGGTCGGATCAACAGAGTACTTCCCAGTGAGTCGGGGGTAAAGCGCCATAGGGGCACCCTGAATCACCCACAGAGCTTTCATATATTCGTCAGGCAAAACTCGGATTCCTCATGCTTTCCAAAGCGCTCAGTGGTTTCCACCCTGCTCAGTACTGTGGAGACCCTTTTTCGACCAGATCTACCATCGAGCCTTGCCACCCGAGGCCACCACCGACGGTCGGCCTCCCTCCGCCGCTTGCCGCTCTTCCCCACCTCTGCAGGACGTGCTGAATCCATCCGTCAGCGCTTCGGCCTGGACACGGTGGGCCGGACCGGGCCGGGCCCCGGTGAGAGCAGAGCGTTTCACCCTCTGCACCAGAAGTTCCAAAGAAAAAACAAATCTAGTTCGATCTTGCTTCTTACATATGTATTGCATGTCAAAGCTTCTCTGGGAAGCACATTCTTTCATTCAAAGGATGTTTGTATGTGTTTGTTTTTGGTCTTGAACCAACTGTAATGGAAGGCCTGAGCTTTCATGAGCAAATGCTCTGTTCATCGTTTCACCAAACATTTCTGCTTATGAGCACCACTTGCCTCGCCACTGAGATTGGACGGATATTCCGAGGATACTCTCTATATCTCTCTATCTTGTTGCAGATCCACCACCACTTTCAGTTCAAAAAACATCAAACCTTATGTCACACAATATGAGGCTGTCACATCGAGAATTCAAGCTGTTCCAAGGTCCAAAAGAACCTGTCCATCACTTCCATCACTTTCCAAATCAAGAAATCCGGCCAACCCCAATCCACCCGAACCCACCCCACCCATCCGCCACACGAACCCCGGTGCGCCTTGGGCGGCAGCCCTGCGCGGCTCGGTGGCCGTGGGCCCCAGCTCTCCACCGGAATGGGCTGCCTGGGCCAAGAGAAGGCAGGGGAACGAAAAGCTCTGAAGATAGACCAATTCTATCCAGGTCTCTATAATTACCCAATATTTGGGTGGAATTTACATGACTTTATACTGATTTTAGACTATTTTAGCAGGAGGGGGAACTGTTTGAAGTTGTTTATGGCGTTTCTGGGGGGTTCAATGGGTTTTACTTGGTGCTTGTTATGCTTGTTGCAGTAAGCTTTGGCCGCTTGAGGTTTGGAACTCTCGGAATCCAAGTTGAACTTCTAGTTCTACAACATGTTGGAGAGAAACGGGAGAAAACGCTGCATTATTCCTTTGAGTGTAAGAGAGTAAAACCATATCCCACACGATGAGGGGTATATCCAACTTTAGCGCATGGGCGGACGACGGCCAGGCCTCGTCTTCTTTTGCTCAAAGGCATCGGTCATCCTGGCGTGGTCGAACTACACTCCCAGGAGGTTTGAAAGGGGTTTGGTCGGAAGCTACTGCTGTTCGGTCAGAAGAACAGAAGTTGCACGGTCCATACTTTGGATCCTGCAGGGTGATTGACCGATGACTTCTACTTGAATGACCTGCTTGGCCTTTCCTGCGTGGCCTGCCACTGTGAAGAGTTCTTCTCTTACATAAAGCCTTTTTGTAGACTGTCCCTCCCTGAGCCCATAAAGTTTTCACCTGAGTTCAAACGCGACAGCATTCCATATGGCTGTGGGCCATGGCACCCTGCTACAACGTGTTGAACCCCAAAACCAAGCATGACTACCAGGGCAGCTGCTCAACTGTTCGAATGGTGATCGTTTTGTTCACATGTCCTTGGCACTAAGCACTAGTCCCATGTCATCTAAGTGTGGAGGTCCTTGTTCACTGGTCGTTGGGAGGGTCCATCAGGTCCGTCAGGTCCGTCGTTCGCGGCGTCGATCAAAACTCAAAGACCCTTCTGAAGCAGCGTGCACATCGCAAGACCCATGTTCTCCGCTGTTATTGGGTGATTTGGGGACGAGAACGGACCAACTCATGCAAACAGAGTGTCATCGCTACCACAGCTGGTCCACAGACAATCCAACGACCATCTCCGAAATCCAAATCCTCTGACATACAGATCACCTATTAACGGCCCCGAAATGGATAGAAACACTGTCCAAATGACAATTGTTAAATAGTTCAGAATCTATATCTATTTGAATCGAATTCAATTGGTGATGTTGCTGTTCTACATCTTCTGCCGTTCCCCGTCTCCCCGTCGTCGTGTTCTTCCCCCGTCACCCTTTCTCGCACCTCACCGCGCCCGAGAAGGCGCCCAGCCCGGCGGCCGCTGAGGCCGAAGGGTCCTCGAAGCAATTCCGTTCGTAGTAAGGCCAGGACCGCCCCGTTCGTAGCGTCCGAACGCTCCGTTCGTAGCCATGCTCTTTGCTACTAGTAGCTTCTTAGTTCCTATGGGGTCATCTTTCTGGTAGAAAAGCTGTAAACTAACAGGTTTGTGTGGCATTGAACAAACGAGTTTTCCAACAAGTCTCCAAGACGTGTGACCAAAAGACTATAAGTAAAACAAAACAACGCCATCCTCAAGTCGCAAAAGAAACGCCTTATAGTCCATCCATCCATCTGGTTTCCAATTCATGTTTTCACGGCCTCGCCACTCGCTCGTTCCACGGTCTCGCGGCTCCTTCTTTCGACTCGCCGGTCTCTTCAGCTCCTGGGGAAAGTCGTGTGGCACCCGAGGCACCTGGCCGAGTCGGGCGCTGAACCTGGAGGCTCAGTGCATCGGTGCACCGAACGGGAAAGCTTACCATTTGCTGTAGATGAGGATCGCAAAGCCACAGAGCATTGGAACGAAGCAATGATGACTTGGCGTAACTTGCCAGTGACTCTGCGATCTGCACAAACGGTTGGTTTTTCCTGGAACCGTCCCCACCGCAAAGCGCGCTGTCCCCCCCCTCCACCGATGGATACGCGGAAGAAATGTGGCCGGCAGTGCGTCATCGAGGCCTGAATGCCCGGTGACATCCTGCAAAAACAATGGGCCAGGAGTCACATGTATGAGGGAGGTGCAGCTTGGGAAAAAAAAATACATCCCACATCTGCAGCCCAATTACACTCAGCGGTGATGCGGAGATGTTCGTGAGGTGAATGATGTATCTTTGTGTATACGTAGTCTAGTCCCAACATGATAGATTCCGGTTCCAGGATGTTCAACATCCCAAGGGTCTACCATGTGTTGTGTCCGCAGGCCAGAGACCTGGCTGTTTTTGAGGTTGTTGCGAACGACTAGCAATCGCCGGGTCGCGTGTTCTCAACCAGCAAAAGTTATCATTAAAGATCTATCGCTTCTAACCGGTGACATAATGAATATAGCCTTAGCTATATCTTGCCAAATGTTGTGATGGAATCTCGAGCCAAACTCAATGATCGACCACCCCAAGTTGCCAAGTGAGTTATGTTTAAATAAATATGGTCGAACTATCGCGCATCACACATCTTGGATGTCGCAACTCACTTATGTGATACCTTTCCTCATGATTCTCGCCAAACTTTCCCACCGCCCGTGCCTCTTCAACATCATCCTGGATATGAGAGATTTTGAGAGAAGGAAGCTGGAGGAAGCTGGATCGCATGTGTTGGGCTACAGGCTTAAGTCAAGTCCCAATCGCTTTCCCTCTAATTAGACTATCCTCATACACTCATAGACCAAATCCTCACTTTGGGGCCCGTGCAACATAGGTTTTTTCGCACTGAAGGGTGATTGGCCTTTCACAAAAATGAATATTGGAGGTCTTTGGATCAATACTGAGTGTACCTCTCGTACACCGTTGCTTCTTGAAATAGCAACCATCTTATCAGTCTCCAAGCCTTATATATACAGTTCTATGCACACACCGTGCAGTCACGACTCCACAGCACTCAGACTGTTGATTTCATCTCTCCGCTCTTCCCATTCGCACCATAATGGGGACGGTCCCATGACTTTCCTTCTTCGCCACCACCTCACCAGCACGTACTTCCTTCTCTTCCTTGGAATGCTGGGTCCCCAGAAAAAAAAAGAAAAAACTCCTCTCCTCCAGGTAGTTATCCAAGGCCGACGTGGACGGCGTCGGCGCCACGGTGCTCGCGGGCGCTGGTTCGGTGTGCGGATCGGAGACCGACCTGCCGGCTCCGTTCCGCTGGGCGGAGCGGTGGCACGGCGTGGCGAGGGTTGGTGGAACGGCCGGTCTCGAGGGGCGACGATGGAGGCAGAGGTCCCAGGGTGTGATATATAAGGCTCCGTGCCGGTGCCGACGTAGAACTTGACGGTGACATATTGTTGTGTAAACCCATTCGTGGCGAAACATCATCTCAGCTCATCTGAAGGTTTGGTCACACCAAAGCACACGAGTCTTTTGGACCAAGGGCCTGGTTTGGTGTGAAAGTCTGGATCAACACGCAGTTGACTTCGGAAGGTTTTACTTCACTCGCATCTCATCGTGAGGAACCCAGCTACCCCACTGCTTGTCCGTCTTTCGGTACAATACTGGAGGGTTGTGCGCAAGGAGGTCTACACAGTAGAACCTCCGGTCCCACATTATCAAATTCATCTATATAAGTCCATCGTCCATCATGTTTGGCCCGAATACAGTTGAAAACCCACACGCCAACCCCGCTCGGACCTATTGGTTGCCTATTTAGAGCTCGGATGTTTTTGGAACGAGCCGTCTTCGATCGAGCAACCAGTGCTGATTCTCCGGGCCTGTGCTGATTCTCCGCGCTGCGAATGCGGCGCTGCGCATGTTCAGCCTGGGTCCGACTGGTGAAGAAAGGCACTGGCACCTGGAAGTCCTGGTGTTTCCCATGTAAAAACATCCTTAATATGTGTTTATTTCCAACATGGGGTTTGAATTTGTCAATAAACAGCCTTTGGGGGACGATCGTAAGAACACCGAAAAATCAATTCAGGTGTTTTGACATTTTGGAAGTTCTTTAGTCTTTCCTCTACAAGGAGCACCCTCTGGGCACGTTTTTTCGTTCATACTCACATCAAAGTACTAAGGATAATCATGGTTGACAAGTGCGGATTGAACATGACATTCCTGTAGTTGATATGTTCGAACATGCGCCCTTGGCAAGCAACGACGTAAAGAAACCCAAACACATGTTCAAAAAACTCGAAGCACATCTCAATTCAATGGAATCGGCCTGTGCACATGTGTGTACGGTGAAATGACTTAGGTGAATGGGGTTGAAGCTCAGGGGTCAACGCAACGCATGCATTGCAAAAAATCCAGCACCATGGACCATGGAGTGTCTAGCTTATCATCTTTTTCTTGACGCGTCGTAGAGCTGCAAGCGTCCGCCCTCCGGTGAACTGCCTGCACTAGACAGGCGGTGGAGAGTAACAAACACGCTGGCTTTTCGTCGATCATTCTTGGCGCCTAGCAATGATAAGACCAAAACCAACCTCACCCTGAATCAGTGGGACTGGGACAGTTAAGTGTAGAAAAATGATTGATGACTTAACTTTCTCATACTTTCTCGAAGCTGTATCAACATTTGCTTCCGTCTCCTCCTCCTCCTTCTCCTTCTCCTCCTCTGCCTCCTTCTTTCAAGCTCCAGAGCTTGATGGGCACAGCCGACCCGACCCACGAGTGCCAGATCGCAGTGGGCACCACCGGACCTGAACCACGAGCTTCAGAGCTCAGTCGGCACCACCGGACTTAAACCGTGAGCTCCATCGCAGAACCGCAAGCGCCAGATCGCAGTGGGCACCACCGGACCCAAACCAGCTTCGCTGATGCCAGAATATATGCCAGAGCACTTTGCTACACAGTCGGCATTGTTCGATGCCATGGTGGGGATCACCCGAAAGTAAAGTCATGTTAAATCAACAATCGAATCTAGACTCTTGATTCATCAATCCCCCACGTAAAAGGTGTCTTTAATTCAAGTGGGGAGGGTTTATTAATCAAGAGTCTACATTACGTTGCACAGTTGCACACATGTTTCGTCCAAATCACCTCTGGAGCCGACCATCGACACCGGGCGCCCCCGACACTCCGAGGCTCCTCGGCACCTGGTGCCGTGCGACCCAGTGATCTGTGCGACCCATGTGACTGGTCTAAGCCACGAGGCGATCAAAGCACCTGGAAAGCACACGGAAATGACCTGAATGAGCCTGGCAAACGACCCCCTGCAAGTCTCCCTATTAAAAGAACACCACTCAACTGAACTATCCATGACACTCCTAGCCACCCGATCCGGCACTCCCACCTTCGTGTAGTGCCGTCTTCGATTGAGGCCTCGAAGGGTGAGAGTTGAGCTGACCGGCTGGGGAGTCTCCCTTTTCGCCCGGAAGCCCGGGGTCTTGAAGGGCAACAGCACAACAGCTGCACCGCCTCCAGACAGAAACCAAATCACGGTCTGCACCACGAATCGACACTGTGACATGATGCGGACATCTCTGCCAGAATAGATGGGATCCTTTTTTCGCCGCATCTATTTTGTCTGGGTGCCGCGCCGCAGCGCCCCACGCATCTGCTGGCGGAGGCTGCGCGATGCAGCCTGATTGGGAGGAGAGTGGAGCCTTTTAAGAATCCACCAAGAATCCACAATAGATCAAATAGATAGTCTATAGTAGACCTTTTCACTTGTACTGTAAAAGGAATCAAACATGTTTGCAACCCCCTGCTTGGCCGCATGACCCCCACCCTGAAAAATGTCGATGGTGGTCACAGAATATGGGTTAACGGTAATGGATTGCAACTTGTGACAGGCGGGGGTCGGGCACAACACAGGATACATCAAAGGAATCCGCATAGGATCTACGATCCACTCGCAGTGACTAACATCATTCAGGGGGTATCTTTTTGCACCCACGGTAATTACATCATGTACTATGTTGACGAAGTGAACACTTCTGGCCAGTAGCTTGAAAATCACCAAAACATCAAAAGGTTCCAGCCAAATGGCATGGACTGGGACCCACAGGGGACCCTCCGCCTGCCCTCGCCGCACACTCGCCTGCCCTCACACGTGAAGCTTCTCAGTCACTCACAGTCCCACTCACTAAGATGAAAATGGCCCCTGAGAAGACCCTTTTTCTCTCCGTAACAGGTGGTTTTCCACTTCCATCTTTGTGAGTCAGAGGGGAAACTCTCTTCGACTCGGCCCACGTGGCTCCAGGGTGGTGGACCGACGGGCTCGATCCCGTGCCCGGGCTCGAAATAGACCAAGCTGGGTTCATCGGGGTAAAGGTATGTCTAACTATGTTTCCCCCATCCATGGATGCCCATCCATATACCTGGCCGTTACCATCCTTATACCATCATTATATTGAAAACTACAGAAAAGTAATTCTCTAGGATGGATGGTAACTGTGTCCCAAACAGCTCGTGTCGATCGGTATTGCTCGGCATGCCTCATCCAAACAAGTCGTCCCAAACAGCTCGTTGCTCGCCCATGCCTCGATCATCGCGGCCCTGTCCAGTCCATGATCCTCAACCTGGAGTTGAGGATGAGACAACTCCAAACAGCTGGGATGCTTTGGTGGATTTCTGAGAAACAGCGATGGGAGTCACAGTCTGTTGAAACATGTGGCTTACAGGCCACTTTACATCCTCACAGACTGACATTACTAAATGCCTGAAAGTAGACCATGGAAAAAGCACGTTCCTCTAAAGGACCCGTGGCTTGGTGTGACTTTTGTGGAGAAATTGTCTCTTGACAAAACTGACACTCGTTAGTTTGCAACGGTTCTCCAGGATGTTCCTACATTATTGTTGATGGTTCTCCAATCCCTTGTTTCACAAATACGCTGCTGCATCTGACAGTCGGAGGAGCCATCACCAGCTATCCTCAGACCCAGCTGGGGAGGCTGAAGACTCTCGGCTCACTGCCTTCAGTTTAAGAGTTCCATGCGCCTCTTTGGGACGCAGCCTTTCTGGAGCATGCTTGGCACAGTTGCCACGAGTGTTAATTTGCACCAAGCGCCTCCTCTCCTCCTCATCAATGAGGTCCAACTTGACAGCTTGCTTGATGCACGAAGAGAGGTTCGGCGAAATCTTGTTGAAGTCGAAGTTTGGCAAATCCCACTTTCGAAGCATATCCTTGAGCTTGTCATGCTCGTGACATTGCTCCTCAAGCGCTTCCATCTGCCACTCCTTGTTCACAGTCGTCCCTGGTGTGGGTACAGACCCATCCTGGGGCCATTGATCAAGCACAGCCTGTGCGGCAAACTGCTCTGCATCGACTTTCCTTCGTCCTTTACCCGTGACTTGAATCTCTTTTTGCCCCACAGTGACCTTGACTGTTGCGCGAAACCCACCTACATCTGACTCAACAGCATTGAAGTCAACATGACCCAACACCGATTCAAGCTGCTGCTTGAAATCGCTGTTTGATGGAGCCAGTTTGGGGATTTGATCTTCGTGCTCTTGAAAATGATGCAGCGCTTTCTGGCAGGCGCTTTTCTGTGCGGCAGCTTTGTTGCTTTCGACCTCACCCAGAAAAGCCTTGGAGCCGACAGGCCCCACGCGAATCTCGTACTGAAAATCCTTGGGCACCTCCTTCGAAGTGAGCCTCACTGCATGTGCTCCGAACCATTCCAGCAATTGACCTTTGGGATTGGCATTCTCCACCCTCAAGCCATCCTGTTGCGCGCCTTCCGCACGAACGGGCCCTGTGCGTGCTGTGCCGGCATCTGTGCGTGGTGCAGTGTCTACTGGGCCCACGGTCCCAGTGGCAGCCAGACGGCGGCTCTCGGGGCCGTTGGCCGAGTCTTGGTCTGTCCGCGTCGGCGCTGGCGTGCCGCTTGCGACGTCGGCTGGAGGCCTTTGCTGGTGCGCAAGACCATCCCAAACACAGCGGCACGCTCCAAGGGGTAGGAACATGACCCGAAATTTGCAGTGTGCAACATGTTGAGGAGTTTTTGGACGTCCAATTGGTTGTAACATGCCTATTTGTGATTAAGCATCAGATTCACGACAGGCTTCCCATGTTGCGCTATGCTTCCCATGCTTCCCATGCTTCCCCAAAGGCACCACTTCTCCCAAAAGAACCCTCGCCCATCCAACGAAACTGGAACAACACTACAGTCACTAAAGAGCTTATATGTAAAAATATAAAATTACACTCACTGGAATCAACATGGAAGTGGATGGCATGGCTCCTTGGATAACCATGTTCCAAATACCAAACCAGTGGCGCCATCCGCTTCCGTGACTATCTCAATGCTTAATTGTCAGTGTTCCAAATCAAAAATGAAAGGAAGCCCGTCAAAGCGAGGGACGGAATCTGCCCAGCTAGCTTCCAACGTGGCTTTTGAGCATCCTCCTTCAAGACCTTGCCCTGCTTCTCGAGTCTGTACAAAGCTGGGTTTACTTCTGCTTTGGTTTGCAGGCCAATGCCAGTTGCCACATCCAGGGTCGCCGTCCAATCTCCAGCACGTAGGAACTGCAGAATGGCCAGATCTACAGCTGAGGGGTTCGACCTTGGCTTTTGGAAGCAGCTGGAAAGCACATGTCCACCCATCGTGCCGGATATCACCATCTCAAGACATCCGTATACCTCTGGTCAAACAGTACAAAATGTGACAACCCCCGTGAACGTCTGTACAATCAATGGTTCCGTCTCTTCTCGCACACAGGTCTATCATGGAGGATCTATCGTGCGAAGCATCAAAAGACCTGGTAGACTCATCTTCCATTACCAGGTCTGCCAGGTCTACTACCCAACACCTGCTTGTCATCAAACACCCGCGATCCAAAGGTTCATCTTTCATTCATGCTAGCTAATGATAAAAATACTTCCAGCCTACGAGCATGAACTAGGATGAATTGATCACCCAAATGGTAGCTTTTGTTCCATCCATCTCTTACCTCCTACCCTCTCGGGCCGAATGGACTTCTCCAGGCTGCAACTGCATGGGGCCCGGGGTGCGACCATGGTCGACACAGGAAGGGACGGCATAGACTCCCACTCCAAGGAACACATCACCACACCGTTTCGAGGGGAAAAATGGTCTTCACCAGGGCCATGCATGGCCATGCCATCCACTTCCATGTAATGTGGAACCGAGTGTATCTAGGCCTTCAAAAGGAATCACCATGTGTAGAAGGTTCACTCAGCAAATCACTTTGGAACAACACCTCGCCCAAAAGCGAATCTGCTGAACTTGCGAGCGGCTCCATTTGGACACTAGCATTTTCAACTGAAGCAATATGCCCCGCGAGCTTCCAACGTGGCTTTTGAGCATCCTCCTTCAAGACCTTGCCCTGCTTCTCGAGTCTGTACAAAGCTGGGTTTACTTCTGCTTTGGTTTGCAGGCCAATGCCCTTTGCCACATCTAGGGTCGCCGTGAAATCTCTAGCACGTAGGAATTGCAGGACCTTCGCATCCATGGCATCCATGACGGCTTATTGGCTGGTACCAAACAGCTGCTACCAGAAAGGAACAAACATGTCCAACTGGTCGTGAAACAAGCAATCGTGCTGCTCCTCATCCAACTATTCATCCAACTACTCCACGAGTTACTTTCCGTCCCTCAAAAGATCCTCATCCAACTCCTCATCCACTCCCATCATCTTCTGCCACTCTAGTAGGACTATCCAACTCTCTCCTTCACGGTCACCGCCCTCGAAAACCCCCTATGGGCAGGTCCCACCTTCATGGGCAGCGAGCTCTTCTCGCCTTCCGGTGCGGACGTCCGTCCAGGTCGTCCCGGTACAGGCAATCCCATGGTTTGTCCCTCCCCTTTACAGGCAGTGAACTGACCCTGGGATCTCCAAAGGTCAAGTTGAAGGTCCTGCTATGTGTGAAAATAAATAGTTACTATATTACAGTATCTTATGCACAATAGATGTTTCACTTGGAGGTAATCGGAAACTCCAGGTAATTCCACAATTCGAAAGGATCACGACCTCTTACCACCGTCGTGAACCACCCTGGAATGTCAGAAAACCCCTTATTTATCATTGCTTATGATACTATGCTTGCAATTACGTAATTGATTTGTATTACGTTGTACAGTGAAAAAACATGAACAAAACAACACTTGGCGTGGGTTTTCACTGATCTCGCCTCTGGCATCCGAGCGCCTCTGTCACCACCTCGCTCCGTTTCCGACTGGGTTTGGGGTGGTCGCAGCCCTGTCGCATGTGACCCGGGATAGTACCCAGACACTCCATGTATGGTATATATGCCTACATTGACTCCTGAAACCACCCCAATGTATGTAAAATATGCCATACATACAGTGTCTGGGTATTTCTGGGTCATTCTGGATCAAACAATCAAGACCTGAAAAACCACTTAGCTGTTCAGCGATCCTTCTACTATAAGTCAGGTGGTCATGTTCTCTCGCCGTGCATTCCACTCTCCCAGTGACTTCAGTTAGCTGGATTTGCTGGTCTCCTCCCTTCAACAACGGGATCTAAAGGGTGTCTCTTTATCACCAACACCAATTCAAACACGCATGTTGCATGGAATCAATGTCCCCAAACACTCCATGTATGGAAGCTTTACATTGGACCCCGCAACCGATCGGTTGGCCCCGATCAAGGCCCGACCTCGCCCTTTCGGACGTCGAAGGACCAAAGCACCTTGGGTCCTCAAAACGAGGACCATTGAGTCGAGATAAAACATATCCAACTCAGTATTAGTCCCTATAAGAATCATTGGACCCTCCGAACTGGAGGGTTTTGACCCTGCATAGCAGGGGTTTGGACCCTCAAAACCTTCACCTTTGAGGGTCCTTGATTCTTAGGGGTAAGACATATTCAATGTCAATCACCAAAGATCAATCGGATGTCTGATCTTGAGTGTCTTCCGAAAGGCGGCTGCAACGTGGCCAGAACTTGAGCACTTAATTATAATCCATCTCGTCGAATGCTGGTGGAGACCCTCAACAAAACATTGGAAACAAAACAAACGAGAAGCCTTCGCTACGCCTTCGGAAATCAAACATGTTTGATACCCCAAACTACCCGGTGGACTACCCGGTGGTTGGAGGGTCGAGCGTGTCTTTGGACCACTGAGCTGCCGGCGCTGGACGGAGCTATGCCCACCCCGTTGACCGCGCGATCCCCGCGTGCGGAAGGCGCGCGTTCGCGCAGCTAGGTGGGCGAGGACAGGTCGGGGAGGTGAGGACAGGTCGGCTGTGGGCATTGAAGGTATCTAAAACCATCTAAAGCCCAAAAGATACTTGTGTCGCCTGTATATCGACCTGCCAGGTGAATCTTCAGTGCAAAGATATCGAGTTGGAGTTCCATAGAGCTTTTTGGGTCAATTTTTGTTGGTCCCTTGGCGGTGTCTTCCTTGCTACAGACCAGAAGATGTCCCCAAGAAAGCACAGTGGATAAGTCGCGCCAGGTGCTGCTCTAGAGATTGGAGGAAGTGTTTGAAGAATGGAATTGAACATCCTTTCACCCAAGCTCTGTGTGATTTCATCTTCATGGATTCAGACCCCCGCACAGGGGTTAAGACCCATGTGGTTGTTCTCCATGTTTGGGCGATGTGTTTCGCTGAGAGCCGAGGATGGCGCCAAAGAGGCGAGTGCTCCAAAACAAACTTGCAAAACAGAATCTGCTGGTCCACTGGTGGTGCAAATCGCAATATGCGAGGTGTCTCTAAGATCCTGTGCTGCCTAGAAGAGTCGGGGGTCACTGCGTATGAAAAAAATCACACGGTGTTTGCTGAGCTTTCTATGTCCTCTTTCAATCACCTGCGCGGAGATCATCATCCAGTCGGCATCCTCTTCAGAGAATGCATGCATTCTGCATTCAAGCATTGATTGACCCCCCAGTCCGGAAGAACCATTTCCTCCAGTCTCTCCTCTCTCCAGCGCCAATCCGTGCTGCTTGGCAAGGTCAGACTGCTTGGCCAAGCTACCCTGCAAAGGACCACATGGACTCCCAAAACGACTGGGCCGTAGAGGAAACATATGGGAAAATGGTCTTCAAGTTCGGGTGAAACCTCAGGGTCGTTAGTCTGCGCGGAAAAACATCACCCCAAACTCTGAGAAAAACATCGCCAAATGTCAAGCTTTGGCTGAGGAATCGATTCCTCAGACTGGCTGGCTTTCTTCCCTGGCTTCCATCGACTCGTCAGGGTGATTCACTGTATGTCCTTGGATTCACCTCCAAACCTCCTGCAAGTCTACTCCAACAAATGTGCAGCTGAGTCAAATCTGATCCATCCATCCGTCCGTCCATCCATTCATCCCATGTTGTGTTGCCATGCTGGGAAACCAAAGGCAATGCAAAAGCCAAGGGTCTATGATGGTCTCTGTGCCATCTTCAAAACCCATCTATCAAGCAATAAACCATCTCTTCAACATCACTCTCACATCGGTTTCGAAACGAACCCTCCGTCCCGGTGGCATTGGCCTAGCGGTTGGATCCCCAGTCCGCCAGACCGATCACTTAGGGTGGGGCCATGATCCCATCGGCGGGCGACTCCCGACATCCGGAGTCCCCAACCCGAGCAACGTGGGCCTTCTTTCCTTCGTGTCGAACTAAGGACCACCAGGCCGAGTTGGCACCTTTTACTTGTCCAGAAATGGTGCACGATTCCCTCGAATCCTGATTCGGGTTCCAGCTCGCCGTTTTCAGCGCGTTCCTTGGCAGTGCCATTTCGTCAGTCATCCACGTCGTGAACGAACTGGGGACCCCCTGTCTTGCAGTCACAATCGACCCAAGAGACAGTGTCTCCGGCCATGGCTCAGTTGCTTTGGTTCATCTCTTGGACCCTCCTGGACCATCGACGCCATGGGACACACGACATGAGACATGGCCGAACAAGGACATTCTTGCTTGCCCAATGTTTGCTGCTGACAACAGGTGGTCTTAGCAGTACCTCCTCTTGGAATCCGATGGCCACTTGCTTGGGAGGGTCCTGGGTAACCTGGCCTTCCAGTCTCTTGGGCCTTGTGGTCCACCGCTCTTCTCAGCTGCTCTGTATCAAGCTTGGGGTCCCCTCACACGCACATGATCGAAGACTGCGAAGAGCTTTCTCACTGCTGCCACCTGGTCTGGTGGAAATCTGTTCACCATGACGGTGTTGCCATGTGTTGCCCAACAATTTGGTGAAAATGGGAGAAAAGTAGAGTACACTCCGAACATCCTCTTCCCTTTTGCGCCTCAAGAAGCCACACCTCAACCTGAAGAAGAAACCTGACAAGAAAAGAAACCTGGACCATCCAACGAGTGTCCAATGGAGATCCCTATAAGTAGTGTAGGGATGTGTAGGGCGGTGTTCCGCCACGACACCCAAACAGGATGCTCCTGCTTCAGAAACCGATGGTGTCCAAAACACATGGGACCCCTCTCGGGGAACGGCACAGACCTCCGCGGTGTTTCAAACGGTATCCCAGCCCCGAGGCGTTGGTTAAAGGGGCATTGCATTGCCAACCGCATATCCACACGCGGAAGGGTTCGGAACATCCGTTCTAGTGATGCGGAGGACTCAATGGGCCCTGTCGGTCACTTCAGCGCGGTAGGCAAGCAGAAGCGTCCTCTTTCCGTAGTGAACCGCCACACGGAGTGGCTTTAAAGGTGAGCGCTCATTGGCGTGGAGCTTTTTGAACCCAAATGGATGAACCCAATTGAATCTGCAAGATAGAACTTGTTTCTAATATGTTTCTAATTGTTTCTAGTTTCTGTGAGTCTGGGAGATACTGAGCATTGGTTGGTGAAAAGAATCTGAAACACATTACATGTGGTGTTCGTTGCGTGGAAATAGGATGAAATGAGTTATGGGTGTGCCTCAATAGAAGCCAATATGGGTTTGATCATCTTGAATGATGCAAGCACGTTAAACCGCTTTCCTCTTGAAAGAAGTCTTTGAAGGCCCCCGCATCCCCTTTTCTCCTTCGAAACTGACTTCCGTGCCTTGCTTGGTGTGCAGACGCTTGCGTGGTACTTCCGTGTAGTCCATCTGCCGGTCCGGATTCCACCCGCATGCACCAAGCCCACGTGGGAAGTGTGGTTTCAAGCCAAAAACTCACCCACTGACTTTGAGATCCGCAAACAGACTGGACTTTCCTAGCATGTTGACTCATTGTGTATCCATTTCTTTGTTCCAATGAAAGCTGGCATGACAGTGATGTCCACTTCATGTGGGACTATATTTGTATAGAACGTCCAATGGCATTCGTCCCAGCGTGGTCCCCAGATGCGAACGGCGCCGGAACGGGCGCCTCGCCGCGTCTCTTCCGCAAGAGTTGCTGCAGCTGACTCCAGCTCCGCTTCTCCCTGAGCAACAGCGACTTTGGAGGGACTGTGGTCGCAATCCGATGTATAGAGAGCAGTCCCAGACCATCCATGGGACTGGAATAGTTCAGAACAGGGGTTTAACTAGTGTCAGTGTATGATATGTATACACATGGATGGTCTGGGAGTTGAACATAAACCATATCCAAACACGACCGCTGGGACTGGCACAGGTGACCCCTTGAAAAAACCACCCTAATGGTCAAAGTATATGCCAGTCCCACCGGTCGCGTCTGGGATATCACTCGACGCTTTCCTCCGTTTTGTTCGAAACCCGCCACTGAGACTCCATCCCTTAATGGCACTGCCTGAGACAGAATCGGAGTCTTTTTGCGATGTCAGTGTGTCTGTTGCGTGATCCCTATAGATAAATATATAATCAGGGATCAACATGATCAAACGCTTTTTATGGTGCAATGCCACAAATCCCAGGCCATCCATGTGTACCATGATTTATATTGATTTATCGCATCCAAATGACCCATTCATGTCAAATGACCCATCCATGTAAGTACCTCTTCCATACATGGAATGGATGAACATGGATGACACCCGGACCCAAAACCCTCCTTCAGTCCTTGAAGGGCCACCAGTCTTGAGACTGGTTGACTGGACCCAAACTCACTGGCTTCTTGGGGAGGGCAAAGGTGTTTTGACCAATGCACATCCACCTACCCACGGTGTCCAACTCGTGACGACGACTCCCAGTCGCTCCAGTCGTACCGGTACGACTGGCCCAACCGGTATGCCTCGCGTGGCTCGTCCTTGCCTCGTCTGCAGCACCAGGCGCCTCACCCGGCCGAAGGCCTTCGAGGCACTTCGACCGGCCTCCTGGCTCGGCAGCGCGACCGGCGAGCCTGGTGGATCCTTGAAGATCGCCCCAAAAAACCGACGGATTGGATGGGTTTTTACATGGTTTAACATGGTTTAACGATATATATATAATACTTGAGAGGAGGGAGACACGAAAGGTAGGACAGCGGGAAGAGAACGCGAGAGGCAGGAACAAAAATGCAATGTTCGACATGGTGATTTATCCCCTCGGAGGCGACCTTCCGTAAATATATGTTCATATGCACTCTTAATGTTCAAACATATGCTCTCGAAATGTTCACAAAGATTCTTAGGAAAACAAACTTGCCCCATGGCTCAGATCATCGGTGAGCATTAAATCGGAGCATCACAGGATTTAAACTATCCTGAAACCATAAGAGGCTCACGAAGACGGTCCCCAGGAGAGAATTGACGTGCTTCACAAAACAAACTCTAGGTATGTATCCCCTCGGGGAACACCGTTCGTGATTAGAATTTCATATGCCGCACTCTTTCTGAATGTTCAAGAGGATTTCAACTATCCTGAAATCATGAGAGGCTCACGAAGACGTTCTCCAGGAGAGAATTGAATTTAGAAGGGGGGGGTCGGTATTGAAAAATCAATTCTCCTTCTTCGAAGGGGGGGGAGGGGGGTTGAATTGAGCAATCAATTATTCGACCCGGACTCGCCGACAGTTGCTTCGCAAGACAAGCTCAAGGTAGGCCCCTAAAGGGCTACCTTTCGTGATATAGCCTTCCCTTCCTTTTCCCACTGGTCACCATTCAGTCTGTTTCTGGGAGGAGTCGATTTCCCCACTATCTCTTCTTATCTTGAAGAACCATGGAAAACTCTCTCATCCAGAACACACTGTCTTCTTTGATTTCCACCAAAAGCTCCTTTTCGTCACTAGTGACGATCGTCTTCAAACCCAAAGAAACACACGTCGCTTCATTCCAACCCGCTCCTGGTGCAGTGCTCCGTGGGTCTGGCGCACACGTTCCAGCACCTCCTCGTTCGACTTGGGAATGCACGACCGCTCCGGTCCAACGGTGGCTGGGCTCTTAAAGAGTGGGATCCAACTCTTCCAGTCCCAATACTAGGAACAAGAATCAATACTGTACTAACTATATATATATATAGTAATGTTCTATATGAATGGATCGTACTAAGTAGTCATAGTTCTGCGATCCAATCTTCAACACGCAGTGTCCCAACCACTTCGGCTCCAAAGACGGGTCCGACGAGTTGGTGAAGGGGGCAGAACGAACGCAGTGGAGCCGGTCACCAGTTCCAAAGACTGAAAAAGCGTAGACCGGCGTAGACCGTAGACCAGTTCCATCCTGGTTCCTAAAACTATACCAACTGGGATCCAATGGTAATAGTACTGTGCATTGAGTGCGTTATGGACCTGGTGTCAAAGATTTGGCCCGCTTTGACTTCAGAACAAGGGTGTTCACCCATCCGAGAAAGGACAAGTTGACAGACATACCATGACATACCCTTTCCTCTATTCCCGAACCACCATCCAAAAAGATCTGCCCATAACGCGACTTCGCGGAAAACCCCGCGACTTCACCGTGTGACTTCGCCAGAGACACTCTCTCTCTCTCTCTCTCTCTTTTCGACGAAGGCTTTCAAGCGGAAGTTGGGCGGCTGCAGGGGATAGCGCTTCACGACCGAGGTCGCAGTGGTGTCATCGTACTGTAAGACGTAGAGCCACCCATCGAGGACCTGGTGGAAATCGGTGGAGAAAAAAACGGCACAGTCCTCACAAGCAGAACCCAACGTCGGCCTTCGGGGACCGAATTAAACAGCTGGAAGACAAAAGACTTTTCCTTTACAAAGCTAGCTGCTAGCTGCTAGCTAGCGTGTTCCCTAGCAAAATCCTCGTGTCTTGTTGCAACATGAAGGCGTTTTCACCCAACCAATGATCCTCCACAATCACCGAAGCACGAGCCTCAGAGAGAGGTGCTACCAGTGCTACCGGGTGACCAGGACTCAGATTCCCCGCTGACTGAACGAGTGATGCCAGTTGGTACGGACCCAAATGGGTCAGACATGGATGGGGAACCAATGGGAACCATATGTACATGGATGGTCAAACATGTATATAACTCTTCAAATTCCATGGATCTGGGGATCTCCCTGGATCTCCGACATCCACTTGAGTTGACTGGACTTCAAGAAAGACTGCTTTGTGGTTTCTCCTTGATGGGGCCAGGTGTTCTTTTTAGCGAATCAAAGACCTTCCAGTCGTTTCACCACTGTCACCACTGCAGATCAAAGGACTTTGAGATCTTCGAACTCTTCGTGAGCCCCCAGAGCCTTGGTGGCAGGGCATGTCGATCATGGACGTGGACCAGCCACTGCGGCCACTGCGGCCACGTTTTATCGGGTCCAGATGTTTGGTCGAAGCTGCGTGAGTCGGAGGCTGAGGGGAGGTTCCGAAGCAAAAGTAGATCAAATCAGTGTGATACGCATCAAAATGATTCGACCTTGATTGTATGATGATTCACCCACAAACAAAAAAACCATCAACCCACCAGATATTGACTGCACCTATTGATGGCCAGCTGTTCCGCCCCATCGTTTCATGATCGACATTGCGCTGCACAAGAAACAATTATATAAAACAAGTTATCATGGAAAATGCCCGGGCAATTTACAGGATTCTATAAACATCCGTGATGGTGACAGCTGGCCACTTATTTCAGAAGCTCCAATCAACCCCCAAAAAAAATGGAAACCACTTAGCCAGCTCCATCTACACCAACTCGATGCGGAACCCATCCACGCCAAAAATTGAAGATCTAGATATGGATGAAAACAAGACCGATGGTGAACCATACCATCTTCATCCAGCGCACGACACACTGGCTACACAAAACAATGTATAGTATTAACGTAATGAGAATCCTCCTCTTGCTCCTACTCTTCATGTCCTCCTGAAACGATCAACATCGATCAACCGTCTTCACCCGGCATCCAAAAAGTTGTCACTGTCTGACTGCAGGCAACGGCATCGTTCAAGAAGACGTACCCGTCCTGGTGACCGGGGAAGTAGGTGCTGATCCTCGCATCAGAGGCGTAACGTCACGGGCGGTGACCGACGTCCGGCGCCCAGGCGAAGCAAGAAACCACGCAGAGATTCGACCTGGGAACGAAAGGATTAAAAGCTTTCACCGAACGATCATGGGTTAAATACCATGTTTCACCGAACACATGTTGGTCAAGCTTTCTTTTTTTATGGTCTTGGAAGATCTTGGTATAGGTGTGTATCGGAAGAAAGGGAGATGACGAGTTAATATTCTATTTTGATTTGTCCTGTGACTGTGACTGCGGGTCGCATGGGTCTCCCTCTTGTTCTGCGCAGCAAAGATCAAGTCCTTTGCCATCTTGAACCCTGACATTGACCCTCGGCCTTGCAAGTGATGGCCAGGACTGCTTCTGAGGGTCAAGTCTTGGGCAAAGTAAGTCTTTTTCCCGAAAGCATTGCGAAGGGTTCTTCCGGAAAATCCTTTGAACACTGACACTTCGCCACTTACACTTCACCACTTACACTTCGACACTCACACTTACACACACTCACACACTGGAAGAGCGAAAGCATCCAAGTGCGAAGTATGCCAGTGTCAAAGTATGCAAGTGTAATGATGAGTATGCAAGCATGCAATGACTACGCAAGCATGCAATGAGTAGGCATCAAAGTATGCAAGTGTAATGATGAGTATGCAAGCATGCAATGACTATGCAAGCATGCATGCAAGCATGCAATGAGTAGGCAAGTGTGAGCATGGAAAATGAGCATGGAAAAAAATGAGCATGGAAAACTGGCACGGGAGATGTCCTAATGAAAAAACATTTCCCCACTTTATAAATTCTCTCTTAAAGGCGGAGGGTGGGACGAACAGCGTCAACCGAAAGTGCAACCCTCTGCGGAGATCGTGCGTGTCGAGTGCGCGAAATGCAGGTGAGAGCGCGATTCGTCCGGTGTGCGCGCGACCCTCTGCGGAGATCGTGCGTGTCGAGTGCGCGAAATGCAGGCGAGAGCGCGATTCGTGAAATTACCGCGCAACCCTCTGCGGAGATCGCGCGTGTCGAGTGCGCGAAATGCAGGCGAGAGCGCGATTTGTGAAATTACCGCGCAACCCTCTGCGGAGATCGTGCGTGTCGAGTGCGCGAAATGCAGGCGAGAGCGCGATGTGTGAAATTACCGCGCAACCCTCTGCGGAGATCGTGCGTGTCGAGTGCGCGAAATGCAGGCGAGAGTGCCATTTGTAAAATTACTGCGCAGCCCTCTGCGGAGATCGTGCGTGTCGAGTGCGCGAAACGCAGGCAAGAGTGCGATTGGCGCGGTCCGCGCGCAACCCTCTGCGGAGAACGTGCGCGTCGAGCGCGCGAAAGCAATCTGTGGAGCTGGAAGCTGAGAACTGGCGACTTTGTAGTACAACTTTAGTACGCGGAGTAGCTGGGGAGTGGGAAGATGAGAACTGGCGAGTGGGTAGTACAACTTGAGTACGCGGAGTATCTGGGGAGCTGGAAGATGAGCACTGGCGACTTTGTAGTACAACTGTAGCACGCGGAGTAGCTGGGGAGCTGGAAGCTGAGAACAGGCGACTTTGTAGTACAACTTTAGTACGCGGAGTAGCTGGGGAGTGGGAAGATGAGAGCTGGCGAGTGGGTAGTACAACTTGAGTACGCGGAGTATCTGGGGAGCTGGAAGATGAGCACTGGCGACTTTGTAGTACAACTTTAGTACGCGGAGTAGCTGGGGAGTGGGAAGATGAGAGCTGGCGAGTGGGTAGTACAACTGTAGTACGCGGAGTAGCTGGGGAGCTGGAAGCTGAGAACTGGCGACTTTGTAGTCCAACTTTAGTACGCGGAGCAATCTGTGGAGCTGGAAGCTGAGAACTGGCGACTGTGTAGTACAACTTTAGTACGCGGAGTAGCTGTGGATCTGGAAGCTGAGAACTGGCGAGTTTCTAGTACAACTTTAGTACGCGGAGCAATCTGTGGAGCTGGAAGCTGAGAACTGGCGACTTTGTAGTAGAACTTTAGTACGCGGAGTAGCTGGGGAGCTGGAAGATGAGAACTGGCGACTTGGTAGTACAACTTTAGTACGCAGAGTAGCTGGGGAGTGGGAAGATGAGAACTGGTGAGTGGGTAGTACAACTTGAGTACGCGGAGTATCTGTGGAGCTGGAAGATGAGCACTGGCGACTTTGTAGTACAACTGTAGTGCGCGGAGTAGCTGGGGAGCTGGAAGATGAGAACTGGCGACACACACTACCACACACACACACACTTTGACACTGGTTTTCCGTTAAGCTCAATTTCTCCGATGGGAAGAAAGGTGATGGAACGGCAAGGTGAACAGGTCCGGTGATTTGAAATGTTGAACATGGTTTCACTCGCTCTGCTGGCTGCACTGCACGAACGGCGGAAGGCTGCGGCGGGAAACCTGTTTGTGGGGAAAGTATCGTGTGGAACCACCATGAATCAAACCAAAAGATTGGACAGCGTGTTCAAAAGTTGTAGCAGGTACGCAGGGTTGATCGGACCCTGCTTCCCACTCTCGCCCACAGCTTCGTTGCGTGTGGTAGGGCGAGAGTGCCACACGCCCCTGCCTGTGTAAAGTGGAACGAGTTGTGGTGAAAGACCCTTTGTCCAGGGTGGGACACACACAGGTCGCCGCATTCGGCGCTTTTTTCAAAAACCGGTGGCAGGCGTGGTAATTATGCCCCTTTTGGACATATAGGTTCACGAGTTCAGCCGCAGCAGCGTCAGCGCTGGAGGGTGGAAATGTGTATTTTCGAATGGTGTGGAGTCGTGATTGGAGGCCTGATAGAGCCAAGCGCTGGCTCCCGGCGGTGGTGGAATCCCGGATTTTCCAGGGTTGAGAAGGTTGCATGTAGGTGATAGTGCGTTGTGGGAGGTCGATGTTGAAACCGAGGAGATGAAAATCCTCCACCGGTTCAAGTTCCACAGGGTCGCCAAAGAAATTGTGGTGGATGAGGGTTTGGATAGCCGGGTGTTGGAGGAAATGTTCGTTGTGGACAATGAAACGGTTGTCGACATA
>CAXAMN010024140.1:63127-170058 GCA_963970005.1 Durusdinium trenchii | reverse complement strand
ATCGAATCCTGGAGGTCTTAAAAGGAAAGGAGGCCCAAAGCACAAGGTCGAGGTCGGCGATCAGGTCGAAGTGACGGCGTTCCGTGCGTGACTGCCGCAAACCATCATGGAAGCAAACCAAGGAAGATTAGGGTCACAGCGTGGTCAACAACAGTTTGGAACAGGTACACGGTGGGGCGTCCCCCACTGCATCAGCACCTACTGGCATCCTCTTCGTTAGACGGGAAATGCCAGTGGTGTCCCGTCCCCCTGCTAAGCACAAAAACAATTCAAACGAATCCCTGTGACTACAAGGGGCACACACTCATGGATATGCGTACTGATTTGATAGCGGTGCCACACGCCGGCCTAGGGTTCCAATTCCTAAGGGTACAGGTAATGAAACCTAAAAAAGGAAGAGGAGGTCCATCCAGCGGAGGTCCCAGAGGTTTCAGGTGGCCAGCAACTCCAAAAGAAAACACCGATCGAGCGGACGACAAGGTGACGACGTACGTGCAGAAAAGCCAAGTTCATCACCGTTGCAGTAGCCCTTCACTGAAGGAAACAACGAAGTAGACAGCTTGTGCTCTACGTAGGTTTCTCTCCAAGCAGGTACGTCAATCCGGCGTCCCGGATTGATTTCACAGACCAGTGCAAGCGTCTTTGTTAGTGCCAGACTTGCGCGGTCCCTCGCACCCCCTGCAATAAACTAAACAAATCCAGAAGGATCCCTATGACTCCAAGGGTTACACACACACGCCTCCCCGAAGGGAGGCAAGATTTTAAGCTCCGCGCCAAATGTGGAGTGAGACTAAGTAAATTGACGGATCTCTGTGATTCCAATGGTTACACACACTCATGCCTCCCCGAGGGGAGGCACCTCTGCGCCTAGTAGTAAGGCCAGGAACCCCTAGAAGCACCAAAGTAGCGTCCTAGTAAGAAGGCCAGGAGCCCCTAGTAGCAACCCACACTAAGGTCCTGACAGGAGGGAGGGGTAGGGAAAGAAGAGAAAAAGAAAGAGAAGAAAGGAAAGGGGAGGAAGGTGTTCCCAGCTACGACACAAGCGTCCAGGGACACACCAAAGGAGGAGAGGAAAAGGGTTCCCAGCTATGACGAAAGCATCCAGGGACACCCAAGGAAGAGGGAAAAGAGAGGGAAGAGAGAAGGAAAGAAAGAGAGAGGGAGAGAGAGGGAGAGGAGAGAAAGGAAGGTGTTCCCAGCTACGAACGATCGTCCAGGGACACACCAAAGAAAGAGAGGGGAGATCCTGAGTATTCCATTCAGGAAAACCCCAGAAAGCAAAGAAAGAAAGGGGAAGGGGAGGGGGAGGAGGGGGGGACTAAGCTCGCGACAGGTTCCAAAGAACCTTGAACAAGCTTTGGTCGCTACGACCACGTACGGCTTGCCCGAGGGCTGCCACCTCTGACCGCTGCGGTCACGTAAAGGCATAAGCCAACTTAGAATTCCAAAGATGAGACAAAGATCATCGTACGTACGGCCTAGGCCACCTGGGTCCACGGGAGGCACTCTGCGGGCTCATCCCGGGTTGGCACGTAGCCAAACACACTCATGGATATGCGTACTGATTTGATAGCGGTGCCACACGCCGGCCTAGGGTTCCAATTCCTAAGGGTACAGGTAATGAAGCCTAAAAAAGGAAGAGGAGGTCCATCCAGCGGAGGTCCCAGAGGTTTCAGGTGGCCAGCAACTCCAAAAGAAAACACCGATCGAGCGGACGACAAGGTGACGACGTACGTGCAGAAAAGCCAAGTTCATCACCGCTGCAGTAGCCCTTCACTGAAGGAAACAACGAAGTAGACAGCTTGTGCTCTACGTAGGTTTCTCTCCAAGCAGGTACGTCAATCCGGCGTCCCGGATTGATTTCACAGACCAGTGCAAGCGTCTTTGTTAGTGCCAGACTTGCACGGTCCCTGGCACCCCCTGCAATAAACTAAACAAATCCAGAAGGATCCCTATGACTCCAAGGGTTACACACACACACACACCGTTCGTAGAGCAAAATGGTCTTCCTGGTATTACTTAATCCACTTCATCCACTTCCTGAAGTGGGGATTCATCCTAGTCGGAGTGGTAAATCCCCATGTCGTTCATGGTCGTTCGCTTCGTCACCTCTGGCTCTCCTCCATAGACGTAGTCCAGCAGGGCCTCGACCACACTCGCGGAGGCCGCGATCTTCACCTCGCCGCTTCGCGGCGCTGAACGTCAGGTCGCGATCCCACTGACAAACACACAGACTAGTGTTTGTAACTCCTTGGAGGTACGTGCGGCACAAGCCGTACAGCAAAAAAACGCGTGAATCCCTTTGGAACACTTTGGGATTGATGGCTCTTTGAAGTTCTTTTGTAGATGATGTCAAGTTGTTTTGCAAATGGCCTCCAGAACACCCGCTTCATGATTTCATGTTTTTGCTGCCAGCACTAAGGCTAGTTGAAGGCCCGGACGATTTTGGAGAAAAAATATGGGTTCGTCTGAAAATCAAAGGCGCCTCAGAGAATCACCTATGCCTTGGTTCGTCTGAATCAACCTGCCGAACATCATCCACCGAAGGGGTGCTCACCCGGCTGTGGGTGAATCTCCATCTCCCAGCTCTGCGGGTGCTGACCAGTGCACCGGCTCCCCCTTCTTGATCAACTCGGACTCCGCGAAGGTGCTGCCCAGCAGGGCTCGCAGCGCCTCAGAGGCTGAAGAGATGATGATCCGATGGCCCTTGTGCTGCTGCCCATCGCGGCTCTTGAACATCACGTCGCACAAGTAGTCCTCAACGAGTGCTGTGAGGAGCCGGGCAGAGCCGAGAAGGGCGGAATCTGGTTGAAACAGGGCACGCTCTGATGGGCTTGCGAGCATTTTTGACCGGGCAGTTGTTTGAGTTATGAGGATCTCCGAAGACCATTCCAATTGCCAGGCTGCAACTTGAGAGTTTGAGGCTTGCGTTTTCGCAGGGTCTGTGGGAGCAGCGCCTTGATCTGAAAAGGCAGGTCATCGAAAGGATCCTGGGTCAAAATATCTACTCTTGGTGGAACAAATCCTGCACCACCTGGACCCACGCCGGGGGATCTGCTGTTCTTTGTTGTGGCGTACTGCCCTTCCACCCAAAGCAAACAACTGCATTTAATTAGTTACTGTAATTATTACCATATATTACACAAGATAAGAAATAGAGTTTCCGGAACGAAACGAGGATGTCTTTTGAGCTGTAGTCACTGTAGTCATTTCACAGATCAAGCCATACAGGCAAAAAGGCAGAAGATCTTTATCTGCCCAGTCAATCTCTGCTAGCCACAATTCCGCTTTCCATGCCACAGGAGGAGCGTCAGCACTGTAGCTCCCTTTTGGTGAAACGCCCGGACATGCTGATCAGCAGCCCATTTTGAATGGAGTCTCTTCATTGATCCAAAAAAGAAAGTTGACTTGTCCATCCAAGCCCTTGATGTGAATCCTTGGTTTGTTGAGCCGACCTTTCTGCAACAGTATGGATATGGGGCCTCCCTATTTGGAGCCAAGACTTGAAACTTCACCAGTCTCGGATCCATTCCTCGCATTCATCGAGGAAATTCTTCAGTTCTTCTTCATTCTGATAAAGCTCGTCCTCTGGCGGATGTGGCAAAGGCTCCCGTGCGGGCTCTGCAGTAGTGCTTGCAGTGCTTGCAACTTCCTGATTTGGCGGAGCTGCTTCCACTTGTTCATCAGCGGCTGTTCCTGACAGGTGTGTGAACACTTCACCACATTGTGTGCAAAACCTTCAACTAGATCAGAAATGCAGCGTGCCCATGTCAGGCCTCACTTCCCACACCCACCTTGAACACTCGCACAAGAACAAGCAACAGCAACAAAAACAAAACACCTGCGACGAGCACCCACTTGTTCACGGCCTGCTGCTGCCTCAGTTTCTTCGCGTTCCCTTTCGGCACGTGCCCTTTTAGTGCGTGTCTCTTCCACCATGTGTTGCAAGATGTATTTGAAGTCTGCGCGCCGTCTCCGGCTCATGTTGTCGATGTTCACAGTGGGCTCATTGGTATGGACATCTTCCGCCTCAAGACATTGCACAGCTTGGCGGTTGTGGACCGGAGGGGATTGGAGATGGTCCTGTTATGCCTCTTGTGGCTGGTACCACTGAGGGACGACATTGACTTCGAGCGGAATGGTTTCGGACATCGTAGCATGCCACAGGTCTTGTTTGAAGAAAAAAGAGCAGCATATATGCTTGGCTATAGGTACTCAGTGTTGATGAGACCTGCAATACAAATCAAGGCGGGCTCCGTTTGGATCTCCCCAAAGGACAGTCTTAGAAGAGCAGGAATTCCCTCCACCCACGGTTTAAGCTACCTCCATGATTAGCCTGCGGCACAACGAGTCCAACCCAAAACCGTGGCTCATTCCTCCAACAATCAAATCATATTGTCAAATCTATATGTCCCAGCGAGAAGACTGCGCGGACGGCCCCTAGGCAGACCCCAATTCTTTGAAGGTTCTCTTCGATTGTCGGAAAATGTGATGGCAAATGGCCACCTACAATTGCTTGCAAACCTTGGTTAACCTGCAACCCTTCCCACGGCCAAGCTGCAACGTCGCTGAAGATATGAATTAATCTTCTCAACTGAGCGGCAAAAGACACGTCGAAACTCGACTCCAAATCGAGCCGAAGTGAATCTTTTGGCTGACACCCTTCACACAAGAACAGTTTCAGGGTAAGCAGAACCACCTTGCCACCTTGATTTCGTCAAAAAGCGAGTTCACCCAAAGACTTAGAGGCCAACTTCCCTGGTTGTGTGTCACAGTACCCAGACAGCCCTAGTTGACAGACAGCCCTCATTCATGAGAATCCTCTTGGTCATTATTGTCAACCTATCCATTGGTGACATGGAGGGAAAAGCGGTTTTGACGTTTTGACCCACAGTGAAATTGTTGGTAACTAATTTATATAGTTACTAATTACAAACCTTCAAATCCACAGGCGAGGTCAAGCGATGAATCGCCAGGTGGACAGTCAAGGATCCCCCAGGAGACCCACCAAAGCTGGTGCTCTTGGCCTTCACAAAGAGTGCTTAAGAAATCCGGTGATCTTCGCTCGGCTTAGAATAATAGATCATAGGTCTCCGTTCTCTAACAACTGGCAAGGTGTAGTCTGCTCCCTGAACATTGTACTGGGGAAGACATTGGCCACAAACATTGCACGAATGATATGAAAGGCGATCCTTCAACTTCAAACGTCACAGGCACCTGCAAAACAAATCTTGTTGGGATGGTCTTTGGTCTTCGAACATGCCGCCAACAACCCCCCCAAAAATAGGCCTGCCAAATCTACAGTCAGACGACATGCTGCGCGGAAGTGTTGTGCACCCTCGGACTGAGGGGCCCCACACGATCCTCGGAGACCTGTACTGTCAAGCTGGCCAGAAAATCGCGTTCTTGTTGGTCGCACGGAGACCAGGGTGAGGCAATCCCCATCTGGCGCGGCACCTGAACAGGTCAATCCGGACCCTCGTGGAAGACCAAAAAACCACAGCTGGACAACCAGGTTGTTTCAGCCAAGGTATACCAGTCATTACCAGTCACTCTGTTGATTTGGGACTAATTTAGGCTCGCCACATGACCCCCTCCCCCCCGGTCTCCTCAGTTCTGTTGTCAGTGTCAGTGTCTGATTCCTGGTCGTCCACGTCAATCGTCTGAGCTTGTGGTTGTGGTTGTGCTGCTGGCACCATTTCCTGAGCTGCCTGGGCAGGTGTTCTGTTATGCACTGCGGTCGACTTGGGAGATACCTTTGGAGCTGCCTTTGGTTTTGCCTTGGCGGCCGGGCGGGTTTTGGGAGCCGCCTTCGGCGTCGCCTTGCTTTTGGCAGCGGCTTTGGCTGCTGCCTTCGTAGCTGCCGCCTGCCTCTCCTTCGCTTTGGCCTCCTTGGCCTCAGCCTCCTTCTGCTTCACCCTCATTTTGCTCCTGGCGGAGCTTTGTGCTTCGCAAACCTCCTCCACACGCCACTCCCACCTACAAGTGTTTCTCATCTTCATCATCTCCCGGATCATATTTACCTCATCCTCAGTCAGCCAGAGGCCAACCGCGCATGGATCTGCAGGATCCAGGGACGGTGAAGGTGACACCGCCTTTCTCTTCGGCATAGCTCAGTCGGGTGGCCCCCCGCCCCCAGCACTGCTCTGTTGACACGCAAACTGACACACAAACCTGCTGAAAGTGCCCATCTAAACATGTCTTCTCTCTCTATTTCTGTCTCACTCCCTACAAGGAGGTTTGCCCTGAGCAGAAATTGCAGCCGAAACAGGCAAGAGACTGAGCTGGACGAAGCTGACAATTACAGTAAACCGAAACGTCCCTGCTCTACAACCGTAGGTTGGAGAGAAACACACCCTTCAGTGAGTTTCAGTGGAAAAATGTTTCACAGAACCCCGAGACATAGGCCGTGTACGCATGTTCAAACACACCAAAGAGAGAGAGAGAGAGAGAGAGACACAGTTTTGATTACCTTCAACCGTTGTTCCAAAGCACTGCAGGAAGTAATTCTGCTGTGAACCTACAAACCCAGGACCTTGCCTTCACTGTTTCGCTTGATCGTCACTTCTGAAACTGGCTGCTGAGATTCTTCCATCCAGAAGGTACGCAGCTGCTGCATCATGCTGGCTTGTTGCTGCATCTGTGCAGTTTGCCGCAGCTTCATGGCGGGCAAACCAAGAAAACTGCCCAGGACAAATGTCCTCAAAGCCAAACGGCTGAGAAATAGGATCTACCCAAAAACAAGCTTCATCCCTTCTGGGCCCTTTGGAAGGAGGGTACTCCTCTCCCACAACCCCTTGAGTCTGAGCTGTCCCACCGGTGCGATGTGCATCGACTGAGCTGTCCGGCCCGTCTGCTTTTGTCAAAAACCAGGACCCACACAACAAGTGAGGTTAGGTTCATTGACACCCCACCTTGAAGGCTCAAGTTGGATGGAGACACACCGGAGGCCCTGCTAGTCCTGCTTGGCCGTTTTTTCCTTTCGCTTCTACGACACGACGCAGCGGAACGGAGGCGACGTCGAACGGAAGCGACCCGGGAGCACCGTGCAACGGCTGAAGGGCACGGTGCTAAGCCGCTGGTCAGGTTCCTGAAGAGGGAAATATCGTCGAACACCCGGCATGCAAAAAAAAACTGTGGAAACCTCTGTGGACCATGGAAATCTTAGGGTATATGTGGGTGTCTCTTTTTGGCATACAAAAAAAACAAAGCTTCCTTTGTTCCATGGAGGGTCTACATGATTCAGAGGGCTGTCTTAAGATGTGTTATATAAGTAAACTGCTGAACAAAGGGAGCTTCAAGAAAATCCACGGATTCTGTGAAGGTGTGTCCATTTACTGGGAATTAGGTGTTACTTTCTAGGCCATGATTTGTGGAATATAATATATTGGTGACAGGGACAGGTGGTTTTCAGAAACGTGGTTATCAAGAATAGAGTCACCCCGTGAACGTGGACCATGGGCTTGACGTGTGGGCTACTTGATAGCTGTGCTATACGCATGAAATGCTATATAATACATGGTTTTAAAAAGTGCCCAAAAAACACCCAGGTGAGAAACGGGCCTTGCTCTTGTTGCAAATAAATCACCCACATGTCTAAAATATCACATGGACGCCGAAAAGGACTGAGGCTTTCGTCACATGCTTTCAGATGTCATAGTGGGACGTGCCCTCTGGGTAATGATTCTATCTCATTGGACCTGGAAAAGGGCACAAGACACGGCTCAATCATTATTCTCTGCCTACCCCTTCTCTGAATATTCACAACACATGTTGAGATACTCTATGGCTACTATGGCAATAAATGTCCAATCACATGCAGTCTTTCAATAGATGCCCTGTGCAAAGCAAGTTGTAACTAGCACCTCGACCTTTGAGAAGGACCCATAAGGCACCCAGAAATGGGCACCCTGAGGCACTCATGTCATTTGGGCACTCCCATGCACTCAGCAAATGACATGTCGACCAGAAATGACGAGCATTTCAGTCAAATTCAAATGACCAGCATAGAACAGATTGGAACATTCACCATCTTTCATCATCTGTCACCCCCTGTGTGAAACATTTCTTCTGGAAGGGGACACCTCCAGGTGCACGGCAGCCAACAGTCGACGCCTCGTGCAAGATGCGGAAAAGCGAGTGTTGTTGATCAATCGCGAAATCTTGTTCTTGGGATATGAACTCCAACCAGTGCTGCTTGGGGTGAAAGTGCATTTGTTATCTGAGAGGTTCCACATCAGCCTCCCAATGTTCCTTACAATCAAACAGAGACCATGGTGGTTTCATTTCGCGGAGTTTGTGGTTTCTAGCACCAAAACGGGCCCGAAGCCACCCAGAAGGGCAAAATGGGGCAATCATCCAATTAAATCAATTGGGTCAGGTTCTTCGTATTTCTCCGTTGTGTTTCAGCAGAAGTGACGTGGCAGCTTCGAATCACTTTGGGGTCTTTATGTACCTGATGGAACCTGATGGGGCACCATGGCGCGCTGCATACACAAAGGGAAATACAAAGCCGCTTTCGAACAAAATCAATTCAACTTGTGCACATCGAGGTTTGCGCATCCAGCAGTCGTGACCAGTGTACCACGGTTTCCAGCAGTTATCCCAAAGAGCCTGGCTCCATTCTTAGGTGGGTGTCCAACTAATACAAATTTCATCCGTCAACATCCTTCAACTGACCCCACCAAAAATGCCTCTGCTCAGAAAAAAGTGGCTCTGCTCACCCTCTTTCTGCCCATGGAGCCAACGGCTTCCAACGGACCAAAACCGCCGCAAAATGGACCTTCGTCGACTCGGCGCCTCGCACGGAGCGCCTCGTCCAAGTCGTAGCAGCACGGCGCACCTCGGTCGGAACGGCCGGAACGGTCGGCGGGTGGGCAAAGGGGGAAGTCAAAACGTGCAAGGTTTCGTGGGGAGAGTGTGGCACGTCTTGGATGTTGTCTTCCATGTGTTTTTCCACGATGACATGGAGGGCTTGTGGATCTGGAATGTCCATTCACTGTTGGATCTGCAGTATGGCAGTATTTGTCCTGAGCCTTGGCTGCAATCATCTGCAACCCCAAACACAACAGCAAGCTCTCCCTCACCATCCATCACCACTGCACCGCAACATCTTCATCAGCTACTGCTGGTGCCTCACTTGTCGTTCTCCCTCACGTCGAAGATGGTGGAAACGGGAAACCGGGAAGCCAATAGAAGGATCCCATCTCCCACTCTTGGGGGTACCATTCCCATCAAAAATTAACATCAAATCTTGAGATCATTCATGGTGATTCCCTCTCAAGATTAAGCATCTTACACAATCCTTACAATCCCTGATGGTCATCCTCTTCATGGATCTTACACAATCCTTCAACCAATCCAATCCTGCGGACCCCAACCCAAACACCTTGAAACGATAGGGACCCCCAGTCCGACCCCCGTCGGGATGACCACTACTCTCGGTGACCCCCGGCGCAGCATCGTGGCAAAGCCTATGGCGGGACGGAACTCGCGTTGGGATCAGACAGCGATGACGGCGGCCTCCAACCTCGGTCAATCCTAAAGTGAGACCAGACGGAATCCTGGAGCGATCAGTGTGAAGGTCTAGGCATGACAGACGTTGATTCTGGTAGTTTGTCTCATCAAATCCTTATCCTCCAGTCTTTCCAGCCATCTTTTGGGGGTGACACTCCCAAAAGTCTAGACAAATGCTTCGATTTCAATGTTAAAATGCAACAATTGGAAATGCATCGATGTTACTGTTTCATGCAGCATGCATCGATGCATCGAATACAAAATGGAACCCGATGCCTTCCCTTTTTGGTGAGTCTTAGTCATCCAGCTTTTCAACAACTGCCCAGGACCAGCGAACCATGAAGACGTGCCCGGCAGATTTATGCGCCCTTCTGGACCAAACCAAGCAAGCACGTAGAACCGCATAGATCATAGGAACATGGTTTAGAGACTCACTGTCCCCGGTCCCCAAGCACTTTGAATGACCAAACATGACCAAACCAATCCTCTTTCGTTCTTGGTGGTCCGTCCTCTGACAGAAACGTCTTGAAATCGCCTCCCCTCCGGTCGCCTCCGCCCAAGTCCACCGCAGCATAGAAGCGCAGGTGGAGGGCCTGTGGCCTCGGGCATTAGGTCTAAACGATGGCCGGGCCTTTCTGTGTCTCTTGTGCCAGGCATGTAGATCTGAATCGCATTGAAACCATCAAAAGTACGGCCAGCAGTCTGCTCATTGACCATGCTAGCGATCCGTTTTGGCCGTGGGACCGCCCCATCTTCGGATGGAAGAGGCGTCCCAGTACTTATAGACCGACAACCCGACTCCGTTGGACGAGTCAGACAAGTGCGACAGACCAAGCGTCGAAGCGCTACCGCCCCCTACGGGCGCCCACGCAGCTAGAGCCGGTGATGACCAAGAGTGGTGTGGAAAGCTGCAGAACGCAAGAAGGCAACGAACGCAAGCAAGTACCCATCGAAAGACACCCGGCTCGCACGATCTTACCTCTGAGAGCCATGGAAAAACACGACATGCATTGCGGTATTGGCGAAAATATTGATTGATTGTGGTATAGCCTCACAATCGTTCAAGCCAAAAGGGGGCCGAGTGACCGAGTGCCCCAGCTCAAATGCCGTGCTGCCAGCCCTGGGCCGGCGCCGAGTGCCTCCAGTGCAGGCAAATCCCGCATCTCATGATAGAGTGATCACTGGTTGATCGATACCAACCAGGTCTTTTTAACAAATGAAGGAATTCAAATGGAATCCCCAATCAAGATAATTCGGACATCGATGTAGTTTTAATTACAGTACTATGTTTTACGTGGTGCCATTTGTGGTTGAGTGGTTGAACCCCAACCCCGGCCAAACTCTTGGTTCTGTCTTCCTGAGGTTGAGAAGGGTGGGGTACAACATGATACAACCATAAAATAGCCTGGCGGGGATTTGCGAGAGTTCAGTTTGGGGGGGTCCAGTGGTACAATGTGGTACAGTCATACAATTCACATGCCTGAATTGAGTCGAACGACAACTCAAAGGGGCATGGTTGCCTCTAATGGTAGTCTCAGTGGTAGTCTACCAGTGGTAGTTTACCAGTGGCAGTCTACCAGTGGTGGTCTACCAGTGGTGGTTTACCAGTGATATATATATATATATCAGTAATAGTTTACCAGTGGTAGTCTACCACCAGTGGTAGTCTACCACCAGTGATAGTCCACCAGTGGTAGTCTACAGTACCGGTCATGGTCCACAGTGGTAGTCTACCAGTGGTGGTCTATGAGTGGTAGTTTACCAGTGATGGTGTACCAGTGGTGGTCCACCAGTGGTAGTCTACCAGTGGCAGTCTGTTGCCGGATGGGCCTACTGGTGTAACAGGAATTGCTGCAGGGGAAGAGAGCTGCTGGTTTCCACCAAGCCACCATGGCGTCATAAGTTGTTGGAGGCTATATCTGAGGCAGGGCTTTGCGTTGACGAGTTCCCTGCATAACGTGAGCACACTGAGACATACTGCAATTGATCTATCAGTACAACAACTATAAACGCATTTCATTTAAAAGCCTCAGTAAAACTACCACGGTGTTCTGTATCAGAAGCCACTCTTTGCCATTTTGTGGGCAGTGTCAGAAACACTGCTTGTTCGATGCACGTAAAACCAACAAAGAAACCTTGTGTGCATTGTGGATCTGTGTCTTGCCTGTTGTAACTCTCTTTCATGCAAATGAACGTGGTAAGGCGACAACGTTGGGATATACCCCGTCCAATTAAACTATGTTTTTCTGGAAGTGAATGGTGTGTTCCCTTCCAAAAACGACGTTCCTTTACAAAGCAGGGCCAGGGTTTTTTCTACTAAACCATGCGGCTGTTGGATATCTCAAAGAATGCACCCCAACGAACGCACCGCATTCCGACGGGAAACACGGCGAAACACGGCCACCGGTCACCTGGGCTTGTCGCGCTTTTCACGGGGACCTGCAATGATTGCTCCGCTCGCAAACGGAAGAATATTTGAAGTGTGACCGGGAACAAAGAGGACGACCTCAGGATTTGAAGTGTGACGTGGGGGGTTGACTTGGAACATGCAGGAGTTCCGCCATCAATTGGTCGCTGCGAACGCCTGGTTTGCCGTTTGCCATTGTTGTTCAGAGAAGTAGTCAACGTCGGCGTGTCTCTTTGGGAACACCTCCCAACTCAAACGTGGAACACCCAATGCCACACAAGGATAAGTCTTTGGAAAACCCTTTTTACAGGATTCTATTCCATGACATCCTGATTTCAGTGGGGGGGATCGCAAGCTCCCCTAGCCCCACTACTACTTGTGAGCGCCATCAACTCCCAAGTCTCGTATCCCAAAGCTCACAAAGCCGGTCTCACAGTTGGCGGTGGGTCAAAACCAGGACCTGGTTGACCTACCTAGGACCGGAGCCCATCCCTTGGGTCTATCCTATTAACAGTAACAGTGGATGACGATGGATGGGCTGCAGGCCTTGTTCAAAAATAGTGATAACTGTCTACTGACTGCTCCAGGTTTCCTAGGACAGACCCAACCCATCCCCATATCTTCTGCATGATTCTGCCTTCTGGGAATCCTCTTTCTGCGGGATTCCCTAGGATGCACCTTCCGTGCATCCTTTCGATGGGGGATCAAACGATGCAACCCACTTGCTTGACCCAACTCTGTGTGTAATTATACAGTGTTACAGTATATGTATAATCTGTATGTGCTCATGTTTGTACCCAAAGTTGTCTTTAGAGTCGAAACACCCAAACAAAGTGTAATTTCACATCTGACATGTTGTTGCTGGCATATGGTGAAATGTCTGGCTGAGAGACTTGTCCTCGGCTCGACCTGGCAACCATCCGAGGTCCAACGGAAAAACACCGATGAACACCTGCCTGGGAGCCGTCCCAAAAAGCTCCTGGCACAAACTAGTGTGACATCCAGGGCACAAACAACAGACTAGTTTCATCTAGTTTCAATATCGTGTTGAAGTCTAGTATTACGACATGCCGACGCATTCAATCTCAGCAAAAAGTTGATCTGTTTTTTTCTCACTCGCGCAGGAACAGAATTTGCCCTCAGATGCCGATGAGGAAGTAGACTGAAGCTAGCTCTATTCCGAAACATAGTCAAGGTGTGGCATTGCATCACACTGCATTCGGGCCGCACAAGCCTTCACACCACTTGCAATTTCCATGAACGGCCTGCTCAAGACATGCTTGTTCTTCCTTGTCTTTGCACTTCTTGATTGCCAAGTCGGCCTGATTGCGGGCATTTGTTGAGGCACTCTTCAACTTCTTGCGAGTCTTGGATGCTATGGCATCTGCCAACATGCAGCGCGGCACAGGAAGACCCTCGACTCCTGTGACATCTGCGTGATCATCATCGAGGTCATGCCTCAATTCGCAGATTTCGCAGTCGAAAAGATATTCAAGAAAAGACACATCGGCTAAGCAGCTAAACCAACTTGCCAAGTCACTCGGGGCGCAAAGCAAGCACGGCTGCACCACAAAGCAGAACAGTCCAAATCGCACGCATGACGTGAAAGACTTCACAAAAGATCGGCTACTGGACACTTGAGGTCTCTGGCTTTTGAACCCAAATGCTTTGCGGATGGATCGCATCATACATCACACAGAAGAAAAACTGCTATATAACTAAAAGTCTAAGCTGGCTTGGTCTGGTTTGGCAAGCATCTGAGATGCCTCGAGCAAATGAACCTCCCCACGTCCGCTTGAGATCCCCATTGAGCAACACTATGGTAAGACTGAACAAAACAAAACCTCTTCAAAGATAATTCTAGTATACGTGTGATTTTGGCCCACTGTCTCTGAAAGCAACTTTGCACGAAGAAAAGAGCGCGCAGGTAGTGACAAGAAGATGATTGGTGACCACAATATCATGCTGATCTCTAATCTCGTACTACAGCATGCCGCATGCCCACACGTTCATACTTTTCCGACTCGCAGTTTGCCCTCAAATGCCGATGAGGAAGTAGACGGAAGCTAGCTCTGATTTTTCAGAAACTCCTCCCTGGGCCATAGTCAAGGTGTGGCATTGCATCACACTGCATTCGGGCCGCACAAGCCTTCACACCACTTGCAATTTCCATGAACGGCCTGCTCAAGACATGCTTGTTCTTCCTTGTCTTTGCACTTCTTGATTGCCAAGTCGGCCTGATTGCGGGCATTTGTTGAGGCACTCTTCAACTTCTTGCGAGTCTTGGATGCTATGGCATCTGCCAACATGCAGCGCGGCACAGGAAGACCCTCGACTCCTGTGACATCTGCGTGATCATCATCGAGGTCATGCCTCAATTCGCAGATTTCGCAGTCGAAAAGATATTCAAGAAAAGAAACATCGGCTAAGCAGCTAAACCAACTTGCCAAGTCACTCGGGGCGCAAAGCAAGCACGACTGCACCACAAAGCAGAACAGTCCAAATCGCACGCATGACGTGAAAGACTTCACAAAAGATCGGCTACTGGACACTTGAGGTCTCTGGCTTTTGAACCCAAATGCTTTGCCAAATGCTCTGGCACATGATTTCGCATGGGTCTTAGTTCCGTCGAAGTTGGCTTTCGTCTCCTTTGGACAGCCCAAACCTATGGTCGATTCTACTCCCTACTACATTTCCGGACCCAACAGCGGTCGATCTCACCGAGGCCCTTGCGGTCCGTGAACCTTTTCCCGTCGATCCCGTGAAGCTTCGAACAGGCCCAGCCAGGCCCAACAGACATGGTGAACGATATGATTCAGGGCAATCCAACAGACTCAGAGTCGACCCCCAACCCCCAACGACGCTTCTCCCCGCGCTTCTCGCCACCACCGAACCTCCCAGCGCTTCTCGGACGGCCTCGGACACGCCCGGGGGATGGTGGGTGCCTCCGTCTCTTCGGCTTCGTCCACCAACAAGCACAAAGCCAAGATGTTGGGCAAGGCCAGCAAGGTTTTACCACGTATTTCTTCAGCAATGCAGCTGGCCATATAGTCAAACGATCCAGCTTTTCCCTCACTATAGACCTTTTTTTGAAGCGAATCGAGCCACAGCCAAAACGAAGAGTTCATAGACAGTGGCCCGTGGGGTGTCATGAGTTGTGTCTTGGGCGTTCGCTCCATTAAGTACTCTCTCTGGAACTAACATGGAAGTGGATGGCACCACCTGTTTGTAGTGGATTTCGTGGTCTTCCTCTCGGGGCCATGGCATCCCCGTAACCATGTGAGTTTTCGGGAGTGTATATCGAAGAACTAAGGGCCAAAAGGAAGATCTGGAGGACCAAGGACTATAAGGAATATCTTGGTCCTCCAGGGCCGGAAGATCGGAATATCATCTGGACTACCCTCGCCCCACCCTCCAGGTCGGTGGTTTTCATCGGACCTCTCTCATCCCACCCTGAGGGACCGAAGTAGTCACAGCAGGGGGCGGGCGGGTGTTCGGTGCCAAGGACGCCCCGAGGCACCGAATCAGATGAGGACCCACGAACTCAGGTGGTTTGTAGAGGAGGATAGGTCCACAAACTCCTAGGATCTATAGGACCTACAGTCCCAAAACCTAGGGAGAATCGTCCCAACATGGGCGGCCGGTGCCATAGAAATACTGGACCGCGAGAGGTCTTCATGGATACAAAACTCGCATGATCCATATGCCATCTACCCAAGGCAGGGTTGTTCTCCGTAAGAATTGCGGTGGAGAATGCAGCATGTTGATGAACAAACCGAACAAACTCCCCATTTACATCGTGAAACCTCTTCTGGACCCCGTGACAGCGCACTGCGGCCTGGTCAAAGCTGCGCCCCGTTCTCGAGGCTTCGCTGACCCGCCTGGCCAGCGAACGAGAAAACCGGCCATCGGTTCCGGCCAATCCGCAGAACGGACAAGAAAAAATGCCAAACATGGTTAGCTTGTGAATCTCTATAGTTTAAGTTCAATGATGATGATCTTTAGCTTTTATGATCTTATATTCCCAATAGTCGCTAGAACATGCTAGAACCATCCTGGCCTGGAGCAACTTGTAGATACTTGTAGCCATACTCGGGGGATCTGTGCACATATTAAGTCTATAGACAGTGAGTACCGTGCAAAATCATACTAAATCAATAATATAGTAGAATATTATATAGTCGAATAATGTAGAATATGTATCAAATCAAGATACTGCCGCACAGGAATATTGCTTGTCTTTGAGCAACCTGTATCTTCCGCTTCGCCTCCACCCCGGGTGACCCGCCTCTTAGCATCAGCTAGGACCTCCGACGTGCACACGTCCCGCTCGCAGCGGTTTGGTTTGGGACCTGTTCACCTGGTTCAATACCAAAGACCCTCCAATCGTCGCTATCAATCGCTTTGGTCTCGCTATCCGCCGCGTGACGACGGACGTCGAGATCTCGTGGCTGGCAGTGAGACTGGATGTCGTGTGGCTCCCCGCCGTTTGTTGGACCAAGGAAGGAACCCAAAAAAACAATTCGTTCCTCGTTGCCTCATCCCGAAAGCCTGTCATTTCCGAGTAAAAACAATAAAAAACAGAGAGAGAGAGAGAGAGACAAAAAGAGAATAAGGAAGAGATGAGATGTAGTACATTACATGACATATTACATGACATATTACTGACTATAGTTGTCTCTCGTGTTCATTTCCCAACAACATTGTGATGCAGCACATCCCCACCATGTTTGCATCGCTTGGCCTTGCTCAATGCTGTTTCTCTGGTGCCCGCCTTGCTATCCTCCACGGCACTGTGCCGCTGTCGACGCATGCGGCTCAAAATGTGGAGCCCTGGCAGGCACACCACCGCGTAGTACCTGAAGGGTCGAGATACCAACTCTGTTGCCCTCTCCAAACAGCCTGCGCACTCACTCACGCTGGCCTCTCAGATGCCAGCCAGCAGTACCAATGATAACGCATCACTTGCTCACGCAACGGAATCAGGTGAACGAGTCCTGTTTTGGAATGCATGGATTGGTGGTGCATTCCAATATGGGGTGACCGCCCCCGAAATTGAGATCTACTGTCCGCGCTCAGTAAATGGAGCAGAAATGGAAACTGTCCTGTCTGTGATGCTTGGTAAGTTTGATATCAAATCAACGGTCTTCTATACAAGGGCCCATCTTAGTTTTGAGACTTCTCTTAAATCGAAGTGATTCTCCTGCCGTCGCAAAAGAATAGAAGAAGATTGTGCTCCGGGCGGTTCAGACTCTAGTCGAGAATCCGGATGAGAAACATGATCAACTGAGAAGACCTTCCGCCAATCTGCGCTGCTAGGTAGCCAAGGATTACCAAGCTATAAAGAAGTAAAACAAGACTTGATTGAACAAAATACACACACACACACAACAGCCATATACACAGATTTACAATGATCCACAAGGAGATCGAACAGGACAAGCGTGCGTTGCAAGACCTTGCATGATTCGTCTTCTGAAACACCAAACGAATGGCAAACAAAAAGCAATCGACCACAGGACCACGAAAAAAGAACCCACCATCGACGCATCCAGCAACTCAGCGCACCAACGGCTGGTGCCCTTCAAGGTCCTCTGGCTGAAGGTCACCACGCTACTCCTGCGCCGCGGCAGTGAACGCTCCGAACTCCTCGCGGCACGGCAACCGCGTTCCTCCCGAACGGGGCGCGTTCGGCCGTCCTCCCCTTCAAAGGTGGAAGCTCTAACCTCAAAACGCCAACGTACTATGGGACTCACCATGGGGGGCAATACTAATACTACTATTTGCGATATTGGTATGTTGTACTAGTAACCTCAAGCGTTGAGGTTGGACCTGTTGTGGGTCCTGGTGTGGTCGGTCTTTCGTTCGCAGAGCGAATCCCTAACCCGCCTTGCTCCAGAGGAGGGCTGTGTAGACCTGTGGCCAGTAATTGGCCAATGTCAGGGGTTGACCCAAAGGAAGGTACAAGGGCCGCACTGCCATCTCATCAAGTGCAGAATAGAGATACATCCTAGACTTAGAAACTTTGCGCAGAAGTGGAATATGCCCTGTCTGAAAAGACAAGGTGACTTGAGGGGGGACCGTCTGTTCCACTTCCACATAGATGTTCGAGGGGCATCCTTACTATGCTCTAGTTCTAGCCTTCTACCAATGTGTGTCTTATGTATTAAATAGCACAGAAATTGCCTTGATGGGTCTTGACCAAAATCCAACATGCAGGTTACTGTACATGATCTGTCATTCAACGGCAAATGGCGCGACCGGTGAGCATCAAGTGTGTGCACTTGGTGCACGTCGAGCATCAAGTGTGTGTGTGTGTGTGCAAGTTAACAGGAACGGCATTATCCCGAGCCCACCCCAGCCCACCCCATCTCTAAGGTAGCGTGTGCAAGTTAACAAGTTAACATGTTGTGTAGGCAGAAACATGCGTCACAAAACCACATTAAATACATATAAATACCGCAGGAAAATGCATTCGTTACAAAAAATGTTTTCAAAACCCACGAGTACCATCAAAATAGTCACGTGAAGGAAAAAACACTGTCGACACCAGCAAAAGCCAGTCAAAAGCTCTGTTTACACGGGGCAAACCGTTCCGAGAAACGCGCGTGTACGTCCAAATGGAGCCAAAAAAAACAAACGCTGCAGCCATCAGAGTCATGGGGAAAACGCATCGGCTGGTAATGGGCCATCAGTGGATGGACCTTGAAATCCACGAAACCCGACAAACAAGAGAAGCCCCCCCAATGTGGTGGGGGATGAAACTGTCTTCTCAAATGCCGATCGCTCTAAGTGGGGTGTTTCTGTAATGCATGTAGCTGTGATCTTCCTCACTGAGAACCGCTCTCGCGTGGCCTTGGCATCTTGGGCCCTTGGAGCCGCCGTCGTTCCTGGCATCGCCGGTGCCGCGGTGGGCATCGGTGCTCTCCACCGGGGGCATCAGCGTGGGGGATCGGTGTGGGGGAGGGACCGGCTTGCGAACGACAGCCCAAACATGCGGAGGGACCGACATGCCACTCCCTCAAGCACCACTTCGCTCATCTTTGGAGGGGTGAAAAACCACATCGGAAATGGACGTGGACTCTTACCCTCCCTGAAACCATCAGAACCTTCTTTACGTGGAGAACGTGGAGAACGCCCCCCGAAAGGATGACGCTTCTGAGTTCTCCAAGTACCAGCGGGACCGGTGGTTTTGACTCCACGTAACTGACTGGTGCGTCTCGTAGGGAATATGGGAATGGATCCAGAGGGGCCTACAGGGGTGGTTCATTCCCTCATTCCCTACTAAGCATGAGTCTGATGATGATTTCAAGGAGTGTATGCCTATAGATTGACCCCAACCACCTCTGGCCTGATCGGTCTAGAAAATTGGTAACTGTCCCATATATGGTCTGGGAAGGAGAGTGCATCTTCCGAAGATCGTCCAAGCTACCGGGTGTCCATCTGAGGGCCATCCATGCAGAGGTGCATTCTTTTGGCGGTGATTTGAGGTTCCATCGATGCATCCAATCCATCCAGTCATCAATGTCTCAGAGTTAGAATGTCTGACCTCAAGGTTTGGACAGGTTTCGACGTCGCCTTCCGCCGATGCCGGTAGGTGTATCTTGGTCAAGCTGACACTGCACAGCACAGATTCCATGCTCCAGTTTGTAACGATGTTTTGCACACGATGCCACATGAACTACACATGCTGCCCCTATCTGGTATGGTTTGTCACACTTGTCATGTTCTTGAGAGTCGACGGACAAGGCGGGGCCAACAGCATCAGCATTTGTACGTAGTTCTGGCAAGGAACAATGGCATGCGACCCGCAAGTGCTTCCCAACCAGTTGATTGCAACACTTCTAATTTTTTTCTGAACTGTCATGAACTCATTAAAAACCGACACGACAACTGTGAACTCATGACAACTGCCGTGAACCTGTTGCGAAATCCCCCCCAATGCCCCCCTAATTCCCATCCAATCTCCGGGTCCACACCGCAGATCTGAGGAAAACCATTTCCCGCCTTCGCCTGGTCGCTCTGGCGCGCGAGGATCCAGGCCTCCAGCGACGGAGGGACGGCATTCGGAGGGGAACTCCAAGCATGACGGGTCTCTGGGATGGACCGGAATCCATTGGGAGACAAGAGTCGATTCACACATCGATACAAAGTTTTGTATTTTCGAGTAACGAAGTGAGAAATTGTGCTGCAAAGGCCACAGCTTTGCCATGGTGGTGATGGTGGATTAGGCTCCACAAATGAGCTATGTCGCTGAAATGGAATTCTGTGCATGGCTGGTCCTTCTGTGTCAAAAACTATATCTTTTGGGGGCAGGAACTATATACCTTCTTGGATCTTTCACCGAAATACCAGAGTCCTCTCCTCCCCCAACCAGTGGCCTCCAGGCCCTGCCGCTCCAGGGGCCGCAGCTCCGCCAGGCCGGCACGCCGGCGCCTGTGGGATGGGTGGCCTCCAAGCTACCAGCGATGGCCTCTAAGCTACTCCCGATTAGGGAGAAGAAATGATCTCATAGATCTTGATCTTCCTGAGGTTTGGGGATTCACAGGGGAGGAAAAAAACACCATAAACATACTGTAACTCCCTAAAGGTTTCCTCACGCTTGGGGAATACGTCCATCCTGAGCAAAACCAAGAGAAGGCACGGTCGTCGAGAGCACCAGCTACACGGACCGCCGTCGGATGGAAATCGGGAGGCGTGCTGAGATCCCAACCTGACACGGCCATGCCAGGTGTCTTTCTCCGGTGGTTTTTCCCTGTCCTGTTTCTTCAATGTGGAATCGTGATTCATCAACAATCACATCCAAAGATTCGTAGGATTCCAGGATGGGAAGACGAGTCAGTGAGTTGTTTCACATCCATCAAAAGGGGCCTTGCTACATAGACAAAACAATCATCCAAATCCGCGACAAGAACCCCAACCCCAAATTGCTTAATAGCTGAACATTGAAAAGTGGGCTTCGTCCGTCCATCCGCCCCTACTGCCGACCCTCAACCGACCCTCACACCACTTCCTCCAGGTGCCCGAACCCAGGGCTTAGACGCCCTAAGAGCTGATGGAGCTCTTCGAAGAAGCGTGTCATTGAAGAAGCCTGATGGGATCACTGGTGGAGCAAGATGCCCTGTCAATTTGGATTTGACAAAACTTTGATTTCAGGATGTCGAATCTTCAATAAAGATCCAAAGGAGGTCACAAGCTGATCCACCTGCCGATGAGGTAATCAGCAAATACTTCAGGGATCACCGATGAATCTGTTTCGGGAGTTTCAGGGCACCTTCTGGTGAGATTTCCACATCTTCAGCCTGCTCAGTCGAGCTAGTCTATGCCGCCGACCTTCCCGACCGGCATTCCGACCTCAGCCATTCGGTCTTCCGTCTCCTGCCGTCGGTTGGGCCCAGGGGTCCAGTGTCACACGCTCCAAAAAAAAGAACGGTTACTCGAAAATAAGTAGAAAACACCTAGAATCTAGAATCTAGAATCCAGTAGACCCCGGTGTTCATAGGACAAGTATCGGAAAAGTCCTGTGTTCATAGGTTCGAGGTCAATCAGTTTCTAGGTATTTCAATTCCAAGATGTATTTTGACGCATTTTGACAATTCCTTGGTGTCCTTGTGCCAAGAATAGTGCACATTCACACTCTCATACACAATAGCCACGAATGCTGCACCAATGCCTCTATACTGCGGGTATAATACAGGATGATCTCTGAAACAAACCAGCCAGGACTGAGCAAAGCAAAGGTGAACTAGCACATAACATGGACTGAAGATAGCAACAAAGCACAGAAGATGGGCCTCAACTGGGAAAGCAAATCTACAAGACAAAGCCGCTGTCGCAACGTGCACAGGCCTCACAGAACCGGCGACACTCATCCAATCTCTTCTGCACTCATCTCCGGCCCCAGGCGGCAAACGCGTCGCGCGCGTCGCGCCTGTGTCATCTCTGAAGACTCGATTAGGCCTAGGGCAGCAGAGTTTCCCATCAGGTGATGAGATGGTCATGGGCGGTTCTGAGGTGCTGCTGGGGGTGAGAGTCGATGTGCGGTTCTGAGGTGGTGTGTGTGTGTGGGTTGGGAACTCGACGCCATCGTGCGCGATGATGGTTAAGTCCAACAAATGTTTGGGAATGTTGATGCACCTGGTTCTGTTTCCCATGCTTCTCCTAACACATATGGTGATACACGTCCGGCCAAGAAACATGTTGCTGGACTGGACTAAACATGGAGAATTCGGGATGCATGGAGAATTTGCAGGTCTTGGGCCGAAGTAATTAACTTCATTCAACTTCATCACATCAAGTCATTGCGGCTCAGGTCCATGCCCTCCTGCCGCGCCTGGCGCCATGACGGCAATGAGTCTGACAGTGAGAACGACCCCTTACGGGGAAGTGGGTTCTGCAAAGGGGAGTCTGGAGAGGTCTTGGATAAGGTCTCTCTTCATGTTTGATATGGTTGTGGCTTTTCCCAGATTTTGACACATACCCACTTTGTATAAGCCCGCAAACAAGAATCAGGGTACCATATATACTATAGTGTCACAGGCAGGGATGCCTTGAGCATCGGACGTCGCACGGAGGACTTTCGGTGGAGAACTGATGAGTCACCATGTGGTGCCTTCCAAAAAAAGTCCACAGTCCAATGGTTTGAAAGGTTTGGAGCCTCAACCGAGCCTGCGTCCCAAAAAGGGGAAAAGGGAAAAAATATGGGACAATCCATATAATATATATATATATATCAATCAATCACTACGGTTGACTCCATTGACTAACTTATAGTTCACCAAAAGAATCTGAGATGCACCCGGTCCATCCCTGTCCTCACCGTGTGGATCGATGGAGCGCCAACCCAGATCGAACCTCGTCACAGGCCTGGCCTAACCCTCCTGAGAGACCTTGCAAGCCTCCTCCTCCTTTCGGCCCTCCTGGAAAGTGGGCCACCCGACGCATGAAGAAGCAGTGATCCCACGTGGCGTCGATGTGGCGTGTTTGGTGTATATACAAGAAAATTGAATTATATAGAGTTGAAGGAACGAGGTGGCACACTAGAAAGAACATCCTTCTTGTGAAACACTTGTGTCTTGGGTGTCCATGCTGGCGCAACACACTTGCTGACCAAAAAAGCATCACCTTCTTTGGTGTCGTTGGTGTCTTGCTTTGAGCAATGCACATCTCATTATAGGAGCTTCATACTCTGTCGAAGTGCTAAGGAACATCCACCCCTGCAAACCTACAACTACTCTTGCTGCGTTGATGCTTGTTGCCATCCCTGGAGACAAGGCCAAGTCCTTTGGCAGGTCAAAAAGGTTATAGTTATATATATATATAATATAATTACGATATATCAGTGCCGTCAGTGCCTCTCTAAGAATAGGGACACCCCAAAGCTCCTAGTGGAAGGATGGAAAAATATCAATGCAAACCATTTGGTCACACAGCAAGCTTAAAAGCAACATTCAGGTGCTGAAAATGACGCTTGGCTGGACAGGTTCCAAAAACCTAGGCCCTTTGCCTTCAAAGAACATCAAAGAACCAATGCATTATGAAGCATGAAGCCCGATGCACTCCATAGCTCTCAGCCAAGTCTCAATCATGCCCAAGTGGAGCGCCACTTCAACCCCACACCCCGCACAAGCCGCACACCACCAGCACGTGAGACCCGCAGTGCAGCTCAACACGCGGCTCCTGCCCTCGCAAATGCTCATCTCCAAGTCGCTCATCTCGGAAAAGCAGGGAAGGAGAACCTCCGCACCGGTCGCAGCGGCAGATCTGCGTGCCTGACCCTCAAGTTCCTAGATGAAGTATGGTGGCTCCACTCTGCTCCCTTCATTCTGGGGCGATGGCCAAGCTCGTCGAAGAGGTCATCGTTGAAGAAAGGAGTTGGCCTGGACACCATGGCCAAGTCAGAGTATTGTTGGATCCTCAAGGTGTTCGATCACAAGCGGAAGACCTGGACAACGAAGACCAGCAAATGATGGAATCTCCGAAAAAAAAGTCTGAAGATGCTTCTTCAGGATCATAGGATGTAATAGGTACTGCAATAGAATGTAAGCGAACTATACACGTCCCGCACATGGTGCAGGAGAAGCTGTCCGTCAGTAGTTTTGGAGAGTGAGGGCAGTCTGTCTTGCAGGGCCCAGTGTCCATGCAGGCTTGTACTCGATCCTTGCTTGTGACAAACAAAGGCACTTCACCGTCACTCTCCCTTTGGGACGCCTGTCCTCAAGGTTTCCTACACCTCCTCCTCACCTTTCAGCTGGCAAATCACTCTCCCAGCCGCACTCGGGTGGCTGACCGATTTGATCTGGGACACCCCAACGACCGCCACCGGCCGCTCGCCTAACAGCGCCCCCGTGCTCGCGCGACCGAAAGCGGGAAGGAGACGTGCATGTGGATCTTCGGTGGTGATGAGGACAAAAGACTCGGAGAGTAGCTGCTTTGGTGCATTCATAACTACAGTTCTATGACAACACTGGTTTAGTGGTTGTGCAAAGGGCGTGGGACAAAATGGGTAGTACTCTGGAGTCCGGTTGGGGATCCCACCATGCCTGCACCTGTGCAAGTACCCTGGAAAACGCGTAAAAGAGGACAAGCCTTAGCCTTGACCACTGCAAAGTGGGTTTGCCAGTGGTTCGGCAGTGCAAGTGGCTGACTACTGCAAGCCCAAAAGCAACACTCAACGCCGTTGCACTGCCAGGTAGCTTGGCAGGTTGGGGGTGTGGCTCAAGCAGGAGGACTTGGGGAGCCAAGGCCCCAAAACAGAAAGAACTTGCAGATGCTCTGAGTCAGCAAATCATGAAACTAGATGAGTTGCAGTAACTCAATAGTTGACAGAATTGCCCCCCCAAATGTATTCGACAACCCTTCGCATGCTTTGTGCCTTTCTGGAAGTCTCAAGTTGCGAAGAACACCACAGACCATGCGCTCCTTTGGGGTGATATAGAACACCACCACCCCTCCGGTTTTTGGGGGTGCTGAACTCACATTTCGATGTGCTTTGCTCGCATTTCGGAGCTCCCCTCTCCAACCAAGTCTGGTGAGATCAAGTTGCAAGTTCGTGTCGGTGGGCTCCCCCAAGGCCAGAGCCAGGGCCGCGGGCGAAGACGAGCGATCGACGAAAAGTACGGAGCGCCCGGGGGGCAGAGCTGAAGGGTGTAATTTCTAGGTGTGTCTTGGAAAACATTATGAAGATGTCTACGCAGGAAGGTGTATAGGTGCCAGCGGACAACAAATGATCTTTTGGATCAAACATGTTCGCCACAGGTTTCAACGACACCCGGTGTCCACCGTGCGACCCTGGTCTCCAAAACCGGAGGCGAGGGACTGTGGAGGAGCCTCTCTAGACGTTTTGCTGGTGGGAGCATCCAGATGGGCCATGCATTATATGGGCATATAATTGAAATACTTCATGATCGCATGCTCGGAGGGCACCCCTGTGCTTACAAAATCTGTTCGATGCACTTCGCGGCGCTGATGGGCCACCAAGCAACACTGAATGGTTCTTCAACACTAAATATCACGTTTCTCGTGTCATACTCGCAAATCAAGAGCCCTGCCATGCTCCTCCCAAGCCCTCTTTTCATGGAGACTGGTAGACCCCACGAATGTTCTATATAGTCACTCTTCTGGGTACAAGAACCACCCCTGATGCAGATGCCCTGTCCGGTCAATCCTGTCCTTCCTGTCCTTTTCCGGTGACACCAGGACCTCTTTCGCATCGGCCGGTGCCTTTGGCAGCCGGACCGTGCCTGGCACTGCACACGGCGTGCTGGCCCATCACCGGTGGCCCGAGCCCGGCTCAGTTGTGCGAAGCCGCTTCGGGGCCCCAATCTCCGCCCTTGGATTCGCAGCCGCACAAATGGCTCGCAAAAGGGGGTTGGGGCAGAAATGCCTTGGTCACTCCCTCCGCCCAAGCGCGGGAGTAGTTTGGGATGGTTTGGGAATGATAGAAATGCCTTGGTCGCTCTCTCCCACCCAGGGTGCAAAATCACAGTCTTCCTCTCTGACTTGGAAAGCCATTGATCTGTGAGACCTCCACACATCCCCAAACGGCCCATGGGATGAACCGAGGGCGGAGCTAAAGCCCATGGCGTTGAAGTGCGCCAGTGATCGTTGCCTGGCCAGCAAAAAAGAGCGGGGGTTGGATGAAGGAAAAAACGGATGAAGTGTATAGTACTGATGTATTGTGGCACAAGGTGGAAATGAATGTTTATCTTTCAACATCTTTCTTCGATGTTTTCAGGCTGCGAAGATCTAGTTCAGAAAATACTCCGGGTGGCTCGGTGGCTCACCCAAAAAAGCCCGCATTAAATTTGAGAACACCCGAGCAAATCACCCGTTTTGGTGGGAAGCCATCATGCCCAAAGCCCAAGCTCCGGGGGGGCGTGCGCTGGCCAAGCCACCCACACTGGCCACAGCCCCTCTCCCCTCTCCTGTATGCAGTTGAAAGCTCCTAAAAGAACGTCAAACCTCATCAAACCTCCAAAGTCGTCACACCGACCAAAGAATTCAGAAGGCTTCTTCATTTCACACCTCGGACCGAAGGGAGCAGAAACCTTCAAGAGGTGCAAGTCGACATCCGGAGACCAAGGTCCTTGTACATGAATGGACCAAAGCCCTTCCCATACCATAACCCCAGAACCTTAAAAAATTACAGTTCTAAAAAATAAACGATGTGTCTTGAGGAAAAACGGTTTTCTTGATTTTGTGCATTTTGAGGGCATGCTGTCTGAAGTACACAAACGCACACATCATCCCCTTTTTATTCCTCTCAACTTTGCTATTCATATCTTGGATAAAAGGCCATCTGAGTGGATGGACCAAATCTGTGGCGACCAAGCAGGACTTCTTGGGGAACGGTCGGCCGGGGAGAGGTCCGATCATTACGGTCCGTTGTGACCTCGTTCCATTCACCAAGCAGTGGGGAGGGGCTCCGTTCACCCAACCATCGATGTTTGGTCCAAGCCTCATCTATGCCCAAGAAACATATGGGCACCACGATGCTCTCTCACCAGCCGAAACCGTGCGCATGGCGCACCTCCGACGCCCCGCAGACCCGTGAGGCCCTGGAGGCTCCCGATGGTGCCCATCCTGGCCCGGAGAGGAAAAAAAGAACTCCATGAAGGTGGGGGATGTCGATGGGATGTGGGGAAAGCACCTGATGGAGCCACACTCACCTTGGGAGATACAGCAGATCATCTTGAACGTGGAAATAGATGGTCAGGGAAACGACTCTTCATGGTTTCTTGAAAGTGAATCCGGTGGATTCTCGGTCTTCACCAGGAGTTCAGAGCTTCTCACAACTTGATGGCTAGAATCTCAGGAGATGCATGGCTAAGACAGAAACTGCAGAGTTGGATTGATTCTTGGCTGACGCAGGGTGAGTCTTCAACTGTATCTAGGGGGGCAACAGCTCGATGGGTTCAGCCCGTTATTTGCTGCTGGGAAGCCACAAGAAGGCCCATCCCAACCAAGGCCACATGGATCTACCACATCTCGATCTGACAAACATTCCCATGCACACATGGAAGTGGACCATATAGCCTCATATAGCCACTAGAGCTGGAAACATCGGGAAAACGACCAGTTATTATCCATGTGTTTCCGTTATATACACACCCATAACAAACAGGGTGGCTTTTTCCACGTCTCTTCGCTGTGCTCCCCTCTGGTCTCGTCCCCCCCGATCTACAGCCTCGGATTGATCGAAGCCAGGCCGGCCGAGCGAAGACCTTTCATCGCCTGGAGCGGCAGCGGTGCTTCGCCGAGCCGAGCGGCGCGGAGGCTCGGAGGCTGGTTGGTTTCAACCTTCGACTGGTGCAGCTGAAAGCAGAAGAGCCAGCAGTCAATCAGGGGAAGAATATGCTTGCTTGTGATTTTTTGGGGAAAATGATCTCTTTTATATCTTTTGCTCTTGCGATAGGCGACGACTCTGTCTGCGGCCGCTTTGGCACCTAATTCCTAATTGGCTGGGAAAACGATTAAAAATAAACATGAAAAACGTTGAAAAACGGGGAACTTCTGCTATGAATGGTTTTCAAGAAAGCTGTTTCTTTCTGTCCGTGGAAGTTCCCTTCACCGTTCCACCTGAGCCACTCCAGTGATGCGATCCAAGCGCTGTTGATTGAGCTCCACCTGAGCGACGACCGTGTCGTAGTCAGCTCACTCCACACGGAGTACTGGACTGGTCAAGAATGATGCTCCCAAACATTGGTAGTGCCAAAGAATTGAGGGGAATTCTCGCATGTAACGAACATCGTGGGAATTTACGTCCAAATGCTTCAGTCTCCTTGAAAAGGCTATCTTGACATTGTCAGCACTCATCCTTGGTCCATGGTCATGCTCTGCATCCTGTGTTCCGCGCCTGGTTTTTCTGGTAGTTAAACCTTAGCCAGCTGCAAGAAGAGATCACCCTTTGGGAATGGGGCAAAACCCAGCGATCAATTCTTTGCGATTTGAACAACACCATGTGGTGAACACCTCCATGTACGTTGAAAAGGCGTTCTGAACGACAGCAAAGGGCTGACAAAAACTGCCACCGCGTCAGTGTAGTTCCAGAAAAAAAGGACGGAGCATCACGGAACACCTGAATGCATTCTTTCGACACTTGATCCACCCAGTGTTCATCCATGTTCCGATGTGCCGAACTAGATGTTGGATGTGCCGAGCTCATTCAAACCACCAACATGTCTGCGCAGAGCTCCATGAGTTCCATGCCCATCGTCCTGCCGCTGCATGGTGCCGGCCACCTGGGCATGTGGCAGTACAAGCTTCGGGAGGCCCGGGAGGGCCCGGGAGGGCCCAAGGCCCAAGGTGACCTGTTCGCCCCCCCGCCAAACAGCCGCACATCCCGTTCGCACCAAATCCTCCTCAAGAACGAAGCGGATTGGGTGAGACAGCTCCCAAATGACATCCAAACAATCCAGGTGTCGACCCAAGAAATGCGAGGTCTGCACCCACAGGTGGGGGAAGGAAGAATCAGCTCAAAAAGAAAAGGGACTGGGAGCCAGGTAAACAAACACCTCGTTTCTTGGAATTAATTAAGGTACCAGGACATTCCAACAGGTGGTTTTTGGACACCCCTTAACCGCTAAGAGTCTATTTATAGACACCTCTTGGTGTCGGCCCTGGTAGAGAGTTCATCCTGGCCGAGAAGGTCTGGAGCTCGAGTGGAGACAACATCTGAGCGACATCAAATGTGTTTGTTGGTCTTGGGGGCAGAAAAGGCGAAAAAAATGCGAAACACACATTAAAATTAAGATGCTGTTGCCAGATCCAAAATATTGGCTTCATTCAATGCGAAAAGAACAGCCTGAAAGTATCCAGCTAATCTATGGTGTAGATCCAAACAACCTCGGCTAGATTGACCTGCCATTGATCAAAGAGGTGCTTCAGCCGGTTGCCTTACTATAAAGACCTATATTAGGAAGGCAAGAGCGCGGAAAATCATGATGTAACATGATGTAAACATAGACTTCATTTAGGCGCCAATGATATGACATACCTGGCCAAACAATGCAATTTTGATTGGTGGTGCCTCTTGGCTTGACCCATCTCATCGATCATCAATCTATAAAATCATTATCCACCGCCGGCTCTTCCGCGACTTTGAACAAAAACGGAAACCAATCCGGTCGGCCTCCCGTATGTCACGGGTGGCTTGGATGGCCTGCTCATGGGCCACGCGCTCCTGGCACGTTAGTATGCTGGGGAGACCACGATGCTCACGACTACTTAGAGTTTCGGACGTCAAGTGGTTGATTAACATGTGGAGAATCACTTACAGTAGACATTAGATCCTCCTCTGATTCTAGTGGAGTCATTAGGATGCAAAACTCTGCCTCATCCTGGTCAGTGGAGACTGTGCAAAAAAAGGGAGGAGGATGACTTGGGTATTTTGATCTCGTCATCCAGCGGCCGATTCACAGGAATTCTGACACATCGTGCACGACAGGGGGGAGGGCCCCTACAGCCGCCAACTCTCTCCAAAATGGTGGTCGATGGGACATGATGGGGCCTGAGCCATTTGAGAACACGACATGTGCCCACAATGTCCAAAAGGAAATGGACTATTACTCTCCATGGAATCATCATGGTTACGTGGATGGCATAGCCCGCCGAATGGATGACCATGAAATCCGAATACCAAAGGTGGTGAACTCCACTTCCAAGTATTTCAGGGTGTCTACCACAAATCTCTTCCCCTGCCCGCCATGACCGCCATGATCCACACAACATTCGTCCCACAAACACCAAACACGAAAGAGTTCGTTGAGCTTCGACTTTTTCCGACCAGGATGAACTTTGGCAAACCATCGATTGAGTGTCTCCGAATTAAAAAAATAAAAAACACATGCCCAAACCACCAAACTTGACTAGAAAAGAAAGAAGCTAGAGAAACCTCATCTTGGAGCGGTCTCCCTTTGATCCATCGCATCCAAACCAGCATTAAAATCCTGCCAAACGTGACCCCTCGGTGTGAGAAGAAGACACGCAAAGCCGCCCAACGACGACCTCGCCTTCTCTTCCAGCGCACGGGTGAAACCCAACATGCCTCGGACGGACCGGAGGCTGCAGGAAGGGCGGGAAGGCAAGTTTTTTTGAATTGCATGCTTTTCCACCACACGCCCCAGACCCTCGCCCACAGCGGATGCAAGCTCAGCTTCCCGGCCAGCCGAGCGAGTCATCCTGAGACATTGCGTGGATGGCCAAAATGTCCAGGTCGAGTCATCCCAGACCATCTGTGTAGCCATACCATCCATGTATGGAATATACTTACGATACTTACCACTCATCCATCCTCATTTCAAGACCTCATTTCATTCAGGTCACCCCAGACCATCTCTGTGTATGCCTATACATTGACCTCTTTTCAAGAATCCCAACTGATCGGTATGGCTAGGCCAGTCGGATGGTCCCCGATGTATTGGATCGAGTCACAAAGCCCCGCACTCGGGCCAGCTACGGCGAGCTTTCCCATTTGGGAGACCTGACCTGGGAGAACCTTTAGAGGATTGAAATGGTTTGAACATTTGGGATCATTTGGGAGCTTCTAAAACCCATCTACCATCCCGTTCTCATGCTACAACACCCTTATTTCAAAGGGACGACGTCAATTTGGACACCTCCGCCAGTGACGTACCCCTAAAAGCCATAAGTTGACATCCTCCGAGGCATTGTTTCATGTTCGGAACCTTTCGGAAGTCAACCAGAGCCTCGGCGGAGCTAAATCCCAGGTGCTTGCTGCCACTGTCGCTACACGGTGTCTTTCTTCAGATCCACTAGCTTGGTTGACAAACACTGCTGTTTGAGACAGCACTCTCCCATCCACTGGCCCGTATCGACACCAAAGACACGCACTGGTCAAAGGAACCTGCTCTTCCCAAACCCCAGTGCCTCCCAAGAAGAAACTGGTGTCCACGGACAGCACACTCCAAACAATCACATCCCAAACCCACCAAATGTGAGCTTAAAGTCTTCTTACCTGTGAAAACTTGAAATGTTCAGTTGCCAGTTGCTAGGACCTAGGAGTTGTGAGTGGATGGCTATACCGGGCCATACCCTCCTATCACCACCCCTTTGGAACTGATGTTGTATTTATATGACCGTGTTATATCTCTTGTAACATTGAATTCACTGGAGGAGATCACCATTTTAACGCATACAATAGGATTGGAGACGTATTCACCAACTCTCTCTTTCTCTCTCTCTCCTCTCTCTCTCAGCCCCCGTGCTGCGACACGTTCAGCGGCTTCCCATGTTCTCTCGGCAACGTGGAGATCTGCGCACCGAGACCCACCGGTGTCGGGACCAAACGATGGGAGCTTTTCCACCGAGAAGAAGCGCCGGCCGGAGCATCTCGACGTCCGGAGCATCGTCTTCGTCACTGGCTTTCAATTGGACGGAACGCACCCGGATCGAAGAAGCCAGCTGATTGGGGTAGTGAACTTGGAGACCAATCACAAGTGGGTGACAAGCCGTACCCAAAAGAGTGGGTTGAAGTTAGCAGAAGCAGATGATGGTCATCAGATTCATCAAAAAAGGCCCGCAAAGACATGCAGAGACTAGTGGAGGAAATGCCACTCTTCACTTCACCCTCGTTCTGCCATGACATACGAGGCCAAATAATACCGAACTTCTTCGCACATCCGCGGTCTGCGTTTCGGAGAATGCGCGTCTGCCCGCACCTGCATGTCGCGCTCCATCTTCTCCCCCGGCCGCAACAAATCGGTGCCGATGTAGGGCACGTACTGCACCTGATCGAGTCTTAGAGTTGACTAGATGACTAGATCGATGAAACACGGCGGATGCTTTATCGAAAGGACCAACCTGGAAGGTTCTGGAAAACATGTGGGATACTGTACATGTGGAATATGCTTCGAGATGACACAGGATTCAAGATGGATGGGAACTTATTCTTGTGAAAACATGTAGGACGTCAAACTCTCTTGGTCTACCTATTTCGAGAAGAGGACATCTCCAAGATGCTACCTGGGACTCGACAAAGATCGAAAAAAAGTGATTCTGGATCGCTGATGATGGGTGGTCTTTGAGGCTCTTCGGATCAGTCGGATGGGATTTCAGTGACTTCGACTCCCCATCCGACCCGGGCGCTCGCGCGCCGACCTCCGCCCCCCCCAACCCCCCAACCCCCCAACCCGGGCCACCCGACATGACCGGGGAAGCCGTTGCCTTGCCAATGCCTGGGGTCCAAGTCGTTGCAAGGCCTCACCTCAGACGTCTTGCTGCACCCGTGAGTCGACGAGAACCCGTCGGGTTGGATTCGACCCCCAAGATCCTCCGAGAGGAAGAAAAACACACAGCCAGGAGGCGTCGACGTCAATGTGCAAAAAAAATAAACAAAAGCACATAATAATATTCTAAATTGGATAATATTTATTGAATGAATACGGAACAACGTACTGCAACTTGTTAAACAAAAAAAAACATGTAAACAAGACCAGCACAAACAAGCAGTTTATTCTTCTGTTTATTAAAGACAAGAAATCAACACACATGCATCCTCAAAGACTCCACCTGTTTGATCAACATGTTCTGGTAATCCTTCAGTTGCGCCCGCTGCTCACCTCAGACACATCAAGTACAGCTCCGGACCTCCCGATCAGGACGTACGGTGAGCATCGGAACCACTGAACTGAAGTGTAAAAAATGAAATGTCAAGCAATCTCTTGATATATACTGTAAAGGTTCTATACAGAAACATGTCATTTCTAATGTCAGCACATCGGTTGTTGAGCACGTGAGATTCTTTTGGATGTGTGTTGAGGTTTTACTACCACGTGACATCCATCCCTTTCCCTTACTCCTTTTCTGAGGTTCAAATCCAATGTGCTACATTTTACCCTTCGGCAAAGCCTGACGACTCCTTCGGTAAACCGACGTCTTGCTGGGTCGCAGCGGCAACTTGTGACTCATGAAAGCATCTGAGTCTAAGTTCGAGGGCCTCTCAAGGAGTGGATGAAGTGAATCTCAGCAGATTCTTTGGGTGGTCATCGCAAAGATTAGCAGTTGCATGACAATGAGAATATCGTATTTTATACAAAAGCCGCAAACCGTTGGATTTGGAATGTAGAACTTGGTGTACTCCAAAGACACTCGGTTCCTTACAGGGACCACCTGGTTTGTGCCCTCTACTTTGAGGCTACATCCTGAATTTTCAAAATCATTGCCCTGTGAAATCCGCTCATAGCCTCTGCCCATCTGCTCCCTGAACCTCTGCAAAGTATCAGGAAGAGGGGTGTAGCCCCATCATGCAGTCCAGCGGCGGCCAATGTTCCTCCGAGTATCCAAATAGCCGGGCCTGAAGCCGGGTTTGTGGGGTGATGTAGACCAGCAAAAAGTTAAAAAAAGACAGATCCAATTTTGCGCAACATAGCGCAGCGTAGCACACACTATGTCGTTGTGTATGCTACATTACAAAACAACACCAACACTAACACCAATCAATCAACCAACCAGCCAATCAATCAATCAAATAAATAAATAAATCAATCAAATAAATGAATAAATAAATCAATCAATCAAACAATCAATCAAGCAACCAAGCAACCAAGCAAGCAACCAAGCAACCAAGCAAGCAACCAAGCAACCAATCAAACAAGCAACCAACAAACCAACAAACCAACAAACCGACAAACCCACCAACCAACAAACCAACCAACCAACCAACCAACCAAGCAAGCAAGCAACCAACCAACCAACCAAACAACTAAGCAACCAACCAAGCAACAAACCAACCAAGCAACGAAGCAATGAAGCAACCAAGCAACCAACCAACCAACCAAGCAAGCAAGCAACCAGGCAAGCAAATAAACAAACAACACGCATGCTACATGCTTACACAGAGTCAGGATGTATATGTACCCAGACCTTCCAAACACACGAACAACTCGTGAACACTAAAAGAGTCATGCATGATTCGCCTTTGTCAGAATTTGCATGGTGGTTCACCCGCGTTTTACGCCTTTCACGGCAAGAAGTGAGGCATCTGGCAGCCAGCGAAGCATCTTGCATCGAATTGCAATGCCTTTCGCCTCTTGAGAGTCCAATCGAGTGCGTGACTCTGCTAAATCAGTGGGTTGTCGGGTGATGGTGCGAAGTACATGCTTGTACAACCAAATAGACCAAGTCCTTATACAAAACTCGTTTTTGCTTGTACACCGGCCCCCGTCCCACCTCTCTCCCGTCCACGGTCCTTTTGGGGCCCCAACGCCGGTGTTTTCGTGAGATCGAAGTCCAAAGCCAGGCCCACGCGGCCTTTGGTGCTCACGGCCTGGATCAAAGCCCCAAAAACGGGACCGGCCAAAAGCGGGACAGACTGCTTGCGTTTTCGCAGGGGCTGTGGGAGCAGCGCCTCCATCTGAAAAGGCAGGTCATTGAAAGGATCCTGGGTCAAAATATCTACTCTTGGTGCAAATCCTGCACCACCTGGACCCATGTCGGGGGATCTGCTGTTCTTTGTTGTGGCGTACTGCCCTTCCACCCAAAGCAAACAACTGCATTTAATTAATTACTGTAATTATTACTATATATTACACAAGAAATAGAGTTTCCGGAACGAAACGAGGATTAACAAATGGAAAGAAACACCTTATGTGTCTTTTGAGCTGTAGTCACTGTAGTCATTTCACAGATCAAGCCATGACAGGCAAAAAGGCAGGAGATCCTTATCTGCCTGCCAGTTAATCATCTCTGCCCACAGGAGTATATATACGGAAACCGAATGAGGCCGTGTGAGTCGTGTGAAGCCATTGAAAGTTTGGAGAAAACCTCTTCAAAGCCTGGTGTTTGAAGCTCTGCTGGGCTGATCCTTATGACCTGCCGGGCTGAGTTTCACCTGGGGCCCTACGGCCCTACACTGGCCCTCCCCGCGCCACGCCCATAACCCCCCGTCCGCCCACCGTCGGCATGTCGACCACCGGCAGAGCTAGCGTCCGTCGGGAGCGTTCGGGCGGCCCCAGGAGCGGCCCAGGATGGAGCGGGGTGGTCCACACGTTGTAAGGGCGCATAAGGGAGTGCTAGGTGTTCCCACACCCTTTTGCGGATTGGTGGGGTGAGGGTAGTTCAAATTCTGAAGGGTATATACTATTTGCACCCATGGCATCTATGGTCTCTGCCTCAAAAGGAAAGAAGGCTCAGGTGTCATTGTTGTGTTGGTCTTGAGAATCTCATGTAGATGGAGTTCTTGAGCCAAAGATGCAACACCACTCAAATCGGCACAGTGAGCGTTCATGCCTGGGGTCGGCCGATTCATCAAACCATCGGTCGGTCATGACTGGCCCCAGCAACTCCAACACCAAGAACCATGGAATGACTTGCCGCAGATCTCTCATCCCAAGTGTCGCCATGTCGCCACACCCCACGCATCGTCCGCGGTGCCGAAATGGGTGCCATCAAACGATTGGAGGGTTCGAGGTAATAACATTACATATTCTTGTTCTATTGAAACGTGTGCCCTGACCTATGCCATCCTGTGCCGATGCACAGGAGTTTGGGCCGCTGGGTGGCACACCCAATCCCCCACAAGAGCTTTTTGTGGAGCCCTCTGTTACCCTGCCAAACAATTGGGTGGGGAACACTGGAGACCTTGTTAAGGGATGAACAGGGCCGGTAGAACTTGCAGGACTTCCCCCTGAAGCAAGTCCTGGCGGGTCCTTCGCACTTGATTGATCAAAGAATATAAATTCTTAGATATCAAAAGCATCGCTTCTCTCCACGAGTTGCCACCCAGTGGCACCCATTCTGCACCCGATCCGATCTTTGACTCGCTCCGTTTTCGCCTCTCTCGACGCGGTCCCGGGACCCCGGTCACCTTGAGTGACGGGGCGTGGCGCAAGCTGGGACGGGGTGCGATCCCAAGGAGGAACCCAAGAGAAACGTGGTGTTCTTTTTGGACAAAAAAGGAGCCGCTTGATTTGGGGTCAATTTGCATATGCCTAAGTGATCCTTCAAGCGCAACAAGCAGAACAAGCAGCTTCCACTTCGATGAAGAGGAAAATCGTCCCCCGACTTGGCGTTCTCCTTTGGCCTCCCCAGCTGTATTCCGTAGATTCCGTGGCTGCGACGTCCAGCACGGTGCGTAGAAGATTGGAAGATGGGTCTGCCCTTCCAGGGATGGTGCGACCATAAAGCCCCTTCTGGAGGACCCATTGGGACCCATGGTTACAAGGATATACCATGATATACCCCTTTTGGATGAAAATCTAGACATTCTTATCACTATACGTGGATGGGGTCTCATGACACATATTGAGGTGATGAGTTATTACGACGATTACATTGAATGATTTTTGTATAATGGATGTAGGTGGACAAGCCCTAAAGATTCGAATGTGGGCTCAAATCGGAAGATGCTGATTGGCTCGTGTGGCACACGAGTCAACAAATGTAACATACATGCATAAGCTTGTTGTGTCTCGTCAAAGTGTGTCGTATGTAGGGCTTGGCTCCTTGATGTTCCTTGTGTTGCGGTACTTTTCCCCTCTGGACACTCTTAGCATCGAGGCATTCAAAAGCAAACGCAATTCTTCTTTCTCCTTGACCCTATAGTACAAGTGCATCGCTACTAGTAGCTAGAAGCTACTAGTAACACATAGGATGTCCATCAGCAGCAGGATGGGGACATCCGGCTCTGATCAACTTTCAAAGAAACATCCGTAAGCATTGGACGATTTATCTGCAGCGGACATGCACCTTTCAGGGCAAACCTTGACTTGCTATTTTTGTTTAGTAAGCTTCAAATCCCCAAATAAACAAATTCTTTGTATTTGGTGGCAACTATAGCTGACCCATGCCCCATGGTGAGTGAACATTCTGCAGTTGTAATTATATAAGAAACCTCTTGCCACATACCGCCAAGTTGATCTATCAAAAATACGTGTAGTAGTGTACTCTGTACTGTACATGATATAAGAATCTCAACCACCTCAAAACCGCTTGCTGAGGCATGACCCACTCGCAGGAGGGGGGGCGAAGCTCGTGCGCTCCCGCCATTGGTGCGCCGGTCTTATGGGCTGGCCACAATCTCAGCAGGGCTGGTTGGAGAAGAATCCGCCTCGGGCGGAATAAGAGTGGCTGTGATTATTGAGGATCTCCCGTGGCGATCGGGGATCCAGCAGTGATCAATCTCACAATCTCCGCACCAAAACAAAGAGAAAGAGAGAGAGAGAGAAAAAAGTATCTCAGAGAGTCAAAGAAGCAAGTTATGTACACTTTGACTCTAGAACCAACCAATTGTGAGTCCAGGACCTCAGGACGAGAGCAACTCCGGCGGCTTTGATACAAGAACTTTGCTATATATAAGCCAGTTCTTGGGACTTGCTCCATCCATATTTACGTAAACTTCCAGTCGGCATAAAGCCACGAGGCACGCTTTGTCCAATATCCTTGAATCCCTGGTTGCATCACCTGAAGCATTGCAATCTTGACTGTCCCCGATCAAGGTGGCCGCCCAACCTGACCCCTGAGCCCAGCGATCTGTTCTTCGCTATGAATCTCCCGGTCAAAGGCAAGCAAGGGAGAACCTCCCCAACCCGGGACCCCAGGCTCCCAAAAAGCAATTAACCTGCCTCAAAACGAGAGTCCCAACCGATTGCAGACTCCCTGGACATCCCCCACCATCGCTCACACCAAAGCAGAAACACTCGACGGACCACACCTCTGGAGCGGCACCCGGAGCCACGGCCTCCTGGGGGGCCGGTCAGGAGTTTCCCTTGTCCCACGAGGTCAATGCCTTTGGGATCCCTGTGGTGGGCATTTGTTGTTGTTTTTTAATTTTTGTTAAGAAGGTCTTAACACATGGATGGATGAAAAGGCAAAATGGTTGTGCAACATGAAGGGGCGCAGTTGGAAGATCGATACTCAATCAGATTGTCGCATGACGCGTTCGAGGGTTCATGATGAATCATGGCACGAAGAACGTCGTGGCAAGTCATTGCAAGTCATCAACATGGTTTCTGCGGGCCCAAGTTCGACCCTCACAAGTTACTTCTGCCAAAGTTCGGCTCTGAGAAGATGTGAGTTTTCATCGAACGCCTTGGTATGCTTAAAATTGCGCACCCCAAAAACGCCAGAAAATAGGACCTAGCATGTCCACGCCAACCAGAATCGAGGGGGATTCAGGTTGTGGTGGGCGAACCTGCCGAGGCGCGGCTGTGCCGAAAGATACCTCCATTCTCCTCAAAACGGGTGAAAAATGAAGGGTTGGGTGGAAAACGGTGCCCCAAATATCACACCATCTGTGCTCTAGTGTGGGCTTTGACCACGCAGTTCCAGGGTCGTTCGTCTCACTCTTCTGTACTACAGAAAACCAGCTCGACTGATCAAGCCAAACAAAAACCTGGTGCTTGTATGTGTTTGTCAGGCCACCTGACTCCTATTGGATAAACGTACAAATACGTAGAGTAAAACACGAATCGCAATCCCAAATCTAAACTTTAGGTCACCAACTCTGCAGACGAGGCCAGAATTAGCAAGGCTCAACATCAAAAATCGTCGAAGGGTCTGGAAAGCCCCAAAAAGAGCTTTTCCGCAACCATCCGTCGTCGTGTTCGTCGTCCGTCCGCCACAAAGCGATGGTTCAGCAGCTTGTCGGCATAGGGCCGCTTCATGTGATCTCGCACCAGGGTCCGCCTGACAAACTTCTGAGATCCTCACAATCCCTAGAGCAAATCCATCAAATGATTAAATATGATATTCAAATATTCGATCAATGTGTTTGCACGCCCAAAGGATCCCCAAAAACATAGTGTGGTTCCATTTGAAATTGAAAAAAAAACATGTGAAAGAAAAAGACGGTTCCATCGTGATCCATCGTGCATCGTTCAAGCCATCTGCAGAAAACCTGGGCGCTTCGTTTTCGCTGTCCGAGGCGCTCCAAGAAGCTCCGGCAATCGCTGGGGATCTTCTCAGGGAACGGTGGCAGCTGGCAGCCAAGCGAGGGGAGGCTCGGTGATCGAAGTGGGGGTGCCGGGCGCTGGATCCGGGCTCGGGCCAGGTTGGGGCGCGCCCAGTCGTGCGACTGCTTTTTCATGGACTGTTCGTCACCTTCTACACATACACACTAGTCACTCGTCCGACGTCCGAAGTGGCTGGACAATGTGTCGAACAAACCGGGAGGCCTCCCATCCCGGACATTATCGAACAGCAAATGGCTCGTGCATCAAACCCAATGGATCTATAGGAGAACCGTGCTCGATATTGTCCGATGCTCATGTGCTTGGACCGCTGAGATTTCATGGAACATCCCCTGCACACCACCCTTCACCCGCTCCCAGCCACACCACGTTCGCCCCCGCGGTCGCAAAAAAGATCCAAGGCGAACGTTGCACCTCATCGCTGTCCACGATACGGCGCATCATCTCAGTGACGAACATCTTCCCCTCCCTGCAAAGGACGGCCAGGACGGACCGGGTGGCAGGCGCGATGGCTGGTCCGATGACCGATCCAAGACCATCGAAGTGAGACCGGAATAGTGATCTGCTTGTGAGTCAAAAGCAAGTCGCCTGATTGACCCTGACTTGAAGTAGCTTCACCGTGTCTGGTCGTCTAATTCTTTGTTGCATTCTCGGTGGGATGAAACAAAACAACAGGGTCCCCTGGTTTTGACACATCACCCGAAAAAATGGATGGGTCAAAAATGGGACTCTCTCCCCTCCCGCTTCACGCAGTCCCAGATCCGGGGCCCAAAGGTGGGGGGAACGATGCCGGGGATGGGTCCAACATGCTCCAACCACAGAGCTCCAACCACAGGGGTGACAAGAATTAGGACGACCAAAGAAAACGGCCGGCCAAGCAGCCAAGCCTCCAAGGATTAGCTCCCTCAGCTTGAGAACCGTTCATCAAGTATTTGTGAACCGCACAAGTACACGGTGCATTTGTGTACTGTATTCCCTATGCTGCAACCCGTTTGGACTAATCCTTTGGCCACTGGCCGCCGTTCCGATTCACCCGGATTTCCGCCGCCTGAGGTTGGGCCAGGGCGCCTGTGGAATCGAACGTCTCTGGAGCGAGTGGAATTCGTGGTTGAGAATCTACGTTGAGGATTCTGAACAAACATACGGTACCCATGGGTACCTACAGTCACCAAAGACCTCCTGAACATACACGTCCTTTGATGGAGATATACTAGTACTTCATATATGAAGTACTATTAAATATTCATATGCTATATATATATATTGTAATATAATTTACAACATATACCCCCCCAAAAGCCAACTCAAACCGGAACCAATCCCGACTGTGCTCCGTGGGTGGTTCCCACCCAGGAACCTGGCAATATATGGCCTAGTCTGCTGGAATGATAAGTTGTTGATGTCCCCTTGATGACCACTGGAGTTCAGCTGGTTCTGCTGTCAAACGAACTGGTCAAATCAGAAGGGCGAACCCGGCATGGCACCAGGCGATCCACCATAGACCGGCGTCTACGGTTTGGAGAACGTCGACGATTTCCGGCACCAGATTCCCATTGATCAAGGTGAACGGTTCACCGTAGTTCTCTGGTGAAAGCTCAAACTTCACCAGGCCCCCCAGTAGTGTGGGCCGCAAGCTCCCCAATGCCGAGCTGGATGAATTTCTGCACAACCCATCATGTGGGACTGGTGTTCCACACCACCCAGGACCCATCATTTGTTCAGACCCAGATTCTGAAGAGACAGAGTCGACGGGATGATTCACGAAAACAGATCCCACTGGACCAAAACAGCCTAACAGCCGTACTCGGTGCGGCTTTTGATGTGATTCATCAAACGCCCCTCTTATTGGAGAGGTTTTATATACAGGGTTGTACAATCCAAATGGGGGGGATATACATCAGCAGTTTAGTTACATTCATGACCTTTCTGTAAGTAAACTTACTGGAGTAAACTTACCTGGTTGGTGTTTTTCAACCCACTTGAAACTATTTTTGTCAGAGGGTCCAATAATCCCCATGAGTAAGTGTTGAAAAAAAAAATATCCGAAACCATCACCAAGTTACTGTGTGACGTTGTGTGACCATGTATTCGGCGCTCTTTTGGCTGGTCACCGTCGCAGTTCCTTCCAAACCGACGGGCTCCAACAGGTTCACAGCGGCGCGGACTTCCGTTCCACCCAGAGAACCGCCGCCGACACCGTTGGGCGTTCCGAGAAGCGTTTCGGGGGCCACCAAAAAAAAGAGAGGGCTCAGGATGGGCCACTGAATTCAACTCCGGCTCATAAAAAAGCCCATCCTCTTTGAGGATCAGGCTTCTTTCCTTTCCTTCCTCAAGGAAAAAGACGAAACACTCCGACGAACACATGGACAATGGAAGTGGGCCGAGTTTTTTGAGGGGCCCATGTTCCATGGAACTTGAGTTGGAGGAGGACAGTAGTCTTCCCAGGGCGGGAACCGCCCGGGAACCGCAGAAACTCCTCCCCGAAAACGGTCAGGATCCCAACATGGGCCTGCTCGCCCTGGCTCGGAAACATGTGGCACAAGGGAAATTGGAACAAGCTCGATGTGGCGAAGCAAACATGGGCTTAATATGGCTTAAACTGCAAAAAACTTGGCCCTCGCGCAGGCAGTGACAACCAATCGATAGCAATCGAAATCAGCCTGCAATCTAGCCTTTGGCATGGCCTCGAGCAAGATCAATGCTTGTGCCCACTCCTCTGCCTTTGCATAGGCCTGAAATAGAATATTGTAAGACTTGACGTCGGCAGAGACTTGGGCCTTCAACATAGCCTGAAACAAGCTCAATGCTTTCTGCCACTGCCCTTCTCTGAAGCATGGAAGTACTGCACTGTAGCTAACAACTGTCGCTCGAACTTGGGTGTTGGACATGGACTCCAACAAGCCCAAAGCTGCTTCCCACTGTCGGCCCTTTTCGCATGCGCTAATGGCAGCATTATAGCAAATGATGTTGGGTTGAATGTTGGCCTTGGGTATGGCTTCCAGGAGCCTCAATGCTTGCTCCCATTGCCCACCTTTTTCACAGGCACTGATTGCTGCACTGTAGCTAATTTTATTCGGCTCAATGTTGGCCTCGGGCATGGCTTCCAACAAACTCAATGCTTGCTCCCATTCCCAGCCCTTCTCACAAGCACTGATAGTGGCATTGTAGCTAATAGAATCAGCCTGAACTTGTAGTCTCGGCATGGCCTGAAACAAACTCAATCCTTGCTGCCAATTCCCTCCCTTCTCACAAGCGCTGATGGTGGCATTGTAGGTCACAACATCAGCCTCGACTTTGGCTTTAGGCATAGCTTCCAACACATTTAATGCTCGCTCCCATTCCCCCCCCTTCTCACAGGCACTGATGCCTGCATTGTAGCTAATGACGTCGGCCTCAACTTTGGCCTTGGACATGGCTTCCAGCAAGAACAATGCGTACTGCCACTGTGAGTCACTTATGGCTGCATTGTAGCTAACCACACCGGGCTGAACTCTTGCCTTCGCCATGGCCTCAAGCAAGCTCAATGCTAGCTCCGTCTCACACGCACTGATGACTGCATTGTAACCAATCACATCGGCTGGAACATTTGCCTTGGGCATGTCCCCCAACAAGCTCAAAGCTAATTGCCATTGCTTGCCCTTTTCGCACGCACTGATGGTGGCATTGTAGGCAATGACATTTTGATGAACGTTGGCCTCAGGCATGGCTTCAAACAACCTCAATGCGTGCTTCCACTGCCTGCCCTTCTCACAGGCAGTGATCGTCGCGCAATAGCTGAACAGTGTCCGCTCGATCCGTCCTTTGGGCATGATCTCAAACAATCTCAAGGCTCCCTGCCACTCGCTGGATTTTGCACATGATGAAATCCCCACCGTGTAGTCGGACTCTCTCAGCCAGAGAACTCGATTATTCTTCCTGATTCTCTGTATCAGGGCAATTGCAAGCTCGGGGCGCATGTGGTCTCCAAAGAACTTTAAAGCTTGCTGCAACTTCTGGTGCGATCCCCCCACTTCTGGTAGTATAGCACCAATGCTTTTCTGGTTGTTCATCACTTTGGCACAGATTCTTTCAAGGGAACTTTCGGTGTCAGCTGCCTTTAGTGGGTGTCCAAAGGGATCTTGCAAGCGTGGTCTTCGTCTTCTCATCGGGATGTGGTCGTCGACGAGATGCTAAGTTGAGCAGCGCGTCGGTTCTTGAGCAAAGACTGGAGCGGACAATCCGGAGGTTGGAGACCATCGCCCTTAGGTTCCGTTTGCTCTTAGGTTGGAGGCCATTGCTTCTAGGTTGGAGGCCATCGCGGCTCTTTCGCTATTAGGTTTTGTGAGCAGCTACCGCATCATCTCTCATGCGTCACCCCCCTGCTGTGAAACTGCCCTTTTTGAACAGAATCCAGTCTTTCTCCAAGGGGAAATGGTTTCCAATCTGTTTTTAGATGGTTTTGCCAGATCAGTGGAAGAAGTCATGCAAAATCCAGGAATACATACCACCCCGCTTGATCTTGCCTGCAGTGTTCCCTCATCCCGACTGCTTCGCACCCCACCTCACCTCTGCAGCTTCCCACCCCACCTCAGCAGTGATCATCTCGATCACGGTGCAGCCCAAGCTCCAAATGTCCTCGGATGCCGGCCCCAACTGGTCGGGAGGCCTTCCGAACGGAACTCGGGAGGGCTTGTCCACTGCGCGCTTTTTTTGCGGTCCCTGATGCATGTAACTATTCCCTGATACCATCCAGACCATCCATGTATGGAACAGTTGTATGCAAACATACTGTTACATACCGGCTCCATTTCTGACCCTAGTGTATGTACTGTAACATTATGTAACTATTCCATACATGGATGCTCTGGGCATGTACAGCTCTCGGGGCGAGCTGCAGCGAATCAGTGGCTGCGGAGAACAGGAAATCCGTTCCCAAACATGACAGGTGGGACTGGCATGTTTACCAACATTGGGGTGGTTTCCGGGGTCCTAAGTATAAATACAGAATTCCATACCTTGGAATGGTTCATATCCAGAACGCCTGAAGTGGAATTGTGCCAATTCACCGGACTTCTTAGTGGCCGGTTTGGACGACGAGGCCACCGCCAACTCGTCCGTCCCCGCTTGGGGCGGTCCCACCGGCCCAGGGCGTCAAGTATCAACGGCCGGCCTCGCTTCGTTGATGAATACGCGGGATACACCCACGTGTACCCACCAACTGGTAGCTGGTATATGGTACCAGGCACTGAGCCCTTTTGGTATTATGCCCTAGAATAGAGAACCACGTGGAACCTGAAAACCACTGCTTTGTGGGGCTTCAGCTAGTCGAAACAAGCTAGTCCATGTTCAGGCTCCATGTTCATCTTCCCGGGTGTGACGGTGATTTCCCAAGGGTTTTGTGGGATTCATGTGGCTTCGGACACTTCGCTTTTCCCAAGCTCGGACTCAACCCGCCGGTGATTTTCCTGGGCCGTCGTGCCGATCGTCGTCCCGCCTTAAACTTCATGACCTGAAGAAGCGACGTCCGCGACCGAGAACCGTTTGGAAAGCCGGCGTTCAGTCGGTTGCTCGAGTCGAACAACCGTGCCAAGCGCGGGTGAACCGCGGTCGAGTCGTGTGGTGTGAAAAGTCACAGCTGTCATGAAAAGCCTACTGGACGAAGAATCGCCACTAATCCGCAATACGAGTATTATAGTGGTCCCCCAAAAAGATTGAAACGGTTTCCAGTGTCCAATAGATTTTTTGTGGGATATACGTGTCTAATCTTTTCTATCTATTTGAACGTCTGTATAAGTCGATTGGATTCCAACAGCTTTTGAGACGCAAGCGAGTCTCATCCGCAAGTTCGTTGGACGATCTCCCCACGTGGGAAACATAGTAGGTCTGAGAGATTCACTAAAATAGCAAAATGGATGTTGTCCCTGAAGCAGAGCTTTTCTGGGAACTTGTGGCGAACCAATCTCAAAAGCCATTTGGGGCAGACCACTTGGCGTCCTTCTATGGCCTGCAGGCCTGTAGTCTCTGCCCCCATCTCAAACCTCAAGAGATGGAAGCACCAACTAACTCTGAGTTATCTGGCACCAGGCCAAAGTCCACCCAGCCGCCCGAAGCATGTGCAAAATTGAGAGAGCCTCCATTTGGAGCCCAAATCGAGGGTCAAGCCGATTTGAACCCCCTGTTGTATGGTCACAGTCACATGTTACGCTGAAAGAATCCACCGTTTCGTGGCTTCGCGGGGTGTTCCACCACCCTGTTTTCGGTGTTGGGTCGTTGTTGGGGGAGTCCGAACTGAACCACCGGCCATGCCGAACCCATGATCCGTTCACCAGCCGATCGCCGAGGTTCGCCACCGTGGGGCTTCAGCTCGCAGGAGGGCGCTTTCCATCCGCCTCCAAACCGCCGACCCTTTCCGCGCCTCTGGGGCCATCCAAAAGACGCTGCCCTGGATGGAGCTCATGCCATTCGTGCAGGTGCTATGGAGTTGCTGGCGAAGCGTGGCAAGAAGCGGGTCAGACGGCTGGGTGGGCGAGAGACGGAGGAGGAATGGCTTAAGATCTCAAGTCACACAAAGAGAGCTTGGTTGACCCCCACAACCCTCCCCAACTCATCAGCGATTCTATCATCTTTTGATCATTGGAATTCCATTTCCAGGGTGAGGACCCCAACCTCAGGGACCTCAGGGAAGCTCACATGGCACATCCGACCGCCAAGACAGCAAACGATGCTTTTCGCTCTTTTCGTCCGCAATCGATGAGAGCACATTCTGCTAGCGGTCGATTCGGTCGATCAGCCATGCTTCGGTGAGGACACCACACAAGAATCAACCTTCAGTTGAGATCATGCAACTTATGGATATCATTGATATCATTCACAAAGGTCCACAAATGAATAGAAAACATGGTTTCTTCAAAAGAAGCATTCATTGTTCTATCATGTTTATCTGTATATTTGGGGGTCAATGTTAGCTTAGTTTTCGGAACATGAATCGCCAGCAAGTCCGTTGCACAGAAGATGCACAAAAAAGGGGACAACACAAGCATTGCCAGCTGGTGAAGCTTGAGGCCAACAAGTTTAGTCAACAACCAGATTGAACGGTACATATGTGCAAAGCTCACAGACAGCCAATCCTGCAAAACCTTGCAGTGTCAATAATCTACTCTCCAATAATCTTGCGACGAATCTTGCCATAATCTTGCAGACCAAGCCTTCTTGAAACTTGGTTCCCATCGAGTTCTCTTCGCTCTTTTCGCTCATCCAAACAGCACTGCTCTGAAGCAAGATGCTAACGCTAAGAAATGGACCAGTCTGAGGTCTGTTTAATGACCCCCAAAATGGAGAAGGCAAGCTCCTTCTATAAAGAATGTCTTGGGCTCCCTTGTCCATCTATACCAGGACTTCATCGAGTCGTCGATTCACCGCGGTGTTCACCCGACCCTTTCTTGCGAGGGTTCATCTTCAACTGACAACTCCTGCTGATCCCCAAGCGGGCAACCCATCAAGAGTGCTTCTTATTCCTGAAAGAGACCCCCAACATTGGGGTCATGAACCATTTCTCCAGACCTTCGAAGCAGGGTCTGCAGACCCTTGGTACGTCGATTCATGTAATAAAAGAGCAACCTAATAGCAATGGCCTCCAACCTAGAAGCAGCCGGCAACCTAATTGAAATGGAATGCGTGGGTGTTCACGAACGAATGAAATTCATCCCCCCCACCTGTTCTGCACACTTCCCGATCGACCCATCAACCCTCCTGAGGACCTTCTTTGGGCACTCAAAGTTCGGCGGCGCGGCGCGCGAGAGACGCTGAGAGGCGCTTGAGCGCTTGAGCGCCCGTGGGCGACTCGCAGGATCGATGGAGTAGTAGGTTGGAGGCCATCGCTAGTAGGCCACGACTTACAGCAATAGGATGGAGTGCCATTCATGTGGGGTTGACACACGCCATCCTTTCCGGACCAAGACTTGCTTCTGTGGATATGAAGTCGTGGTCTGGTGATATCTGGGAGGATTCGGTATCTGCTTGAAATTGAGTGGAAGTTTACATGTCCAAATCAATGGATCAAGCTCCTCCATGCAGATTCACATCCGCTTGACTCGACGCACTGGATGAGCGAGTGGAAAGCAAGCAAACAGCTCAGGATGAGAGATTGTTATAGGTGTTGAAAAACTCTCATCATCCCTTTCTGTGTGAAATTCATCCATCCATCCATACATCCATGGTCTGCATTTCCGCAGCCCCACCACTACTTAGAACCCGTCTGACCCCTTTTTGAAGGAAAAGGCTATTCTTTGAATAGTTGATAAAACAGGAGTCATTCAGGTTCTAGGATTCTAGGCAAGCATAGATCTCTCTACACTACGGAATTTGAATCCGTCGCGAGGAGAAGAACCTCAAGAACTTCAGCTGTCATCTTGATTCACCTCAAACTGAGCTCATGTACTGTCTATCCAGGCGACATGAGGTGGTCCTCCAATTCACAGTCGACCTCTGGGCGCTTCGTCACCTTGAACGGCCTTGAAACCGATCTACCAGAGATTCGGTCTGTGCCATCCACGGTGATTCACTACTCCAACCAGGAATCCGGGGTCAATTGGTTTATGCTTGTTAACTGTTGATGTTCCAAATCCCCCTATTACCTATTCATTATTCCCACAGCTTAATGTCTTTCTATTCATCCCTACTATATTCACTATTACTAATACCAATGTTTCCACCATATTCACCTTCTGTCCATCAGTCGTCTTCACAGAGTCATCATAATCGCTGAGTCGTCTCCACACGGGATCGCCTCAATTGTGACAAGTTGTGTCTGTGACTCGTGTAGACCAGAAGAAGAGATCCTGTGGGACTCAATCTCCTCTTCCTGTGGGACTCAACCTCTGGGACTATTGTTCCACTTGTTATATCAATCCTTTTTCCGTATGGAATATCTACATTGACCCCAGGTCAACCACCCCAAGTGATCCGCAAGTATGCCATTCACATGAAAACATCTGGGACTTATTCAGAGATCCTTTTCTGCCCACTCTTGTAGACGGGCACCTCCATCAAGCCCTTCAGAGGCACAGAGGATACGAAGCCTGGGCGGAGGAGACACCTTTTCACCGGTTTCACCAGGAGTGTGTGGTGCTCCGGAGGATGTGGTGTGACTTGCCTTCCTTGTGTTGAACATGCTAGAGGGGAAAAGAGTGAAAAATCAAAAATCATGTCATGGAAACACCCCTCCACCCTGTCATGGAAACAGTAAACAAAACCCCAAAAGCCAAAAAAACAGCAAAACCTGGTGCTGAAAACCTCCTTAGCGTTTTTGTATGACCATCTCAAGTATTTCAATTTCATGAGGTCAGTTCCTGACCTTTTAAAAGGGAAAGACCTTCCTCTCCTCACGGAGGAAAACGGTACGACTTGACGGTCCTCCCGGTCTTCCCGGTCCAGTGGCCCCAGCGCTCGGCGGCGGCCCAGCGCCCGAGGGCGGCCAGCAGAAGCGTGAGCAGCAGCCAATAGCTGGAGCTTCGGAACTGGCGCATCAGCATCAGGACGAAGGCGAGGCCTAGGCCAAGCACCGAAAGCCTGGGCTGGGAGGGGGAGAGGAAGGGAAAAAGGAAGAAAAAGAAGTTGGGGGAAGGGAAGGGATATGGTTTGGAATGTAAGATGAAGTGACAAAACAATTGAAGTCTTAAGAATTGACCTGACTCTTGGCCTTCGGGAGGAGATCGAACATCTATCAAAGTCCCAAGAATGTTCCATCTGCAAAATCTACACACTACACACCCATATGATATCAATCAGAGTGTGCATCGAGAACTCACCCAGGCGTTTCTAGTCAAGATCTGTTGCTGTTGGGGGGATACCTTGAAAGTCTTCTTCAACAAGACCGACATCATTATTCAAACAAATAATAATAGCAATCATAAATGCAAAAAACACATGCAATAGTGGTATGTCACTTCCGGGGCCTATGCAACCCCCACATCTATGGGACTCCACGCCCCACAGACTGCCACTCTGCCCCACCCCCCTCCTGCCTGCCAGCGGTAGACTGCATCACTCCAAAGGCGCGCATCACGCGCTTGCAGCGGGGGCCTCGTCCGCGAGTGGCCGTGGCCGCGGAAAGTGGCCGTGGCACGTGCGTGCTGGGAAAAGAAAACAAAAACACATAAAACGTGGGACCATCGCGCTGGTGTTTTTAATGTACTCTTGCAAGATTATACTTCAATCCCCCCATGCCTGAAGAGGTTCTATAATCCAAATTTAATGCTGTATTGAAATTCATCAGCCATATCCATTGGGGTGTTTGGATGTGTAAATCCTTTCTCAGGCATGATTGCCACGGTCAGGTAGAACATGGTGCGTTGCTGGTGGATGCTACACAGTAAAGTGATCTTGGAAGATTCACAAGAGTCAGAAGGTGAGGACAACATACGCCACCCCCCAACAGCCTCGGGGATGGGGTCCCGCTTTGGCTGTTGACCACCAGCATCTCACCAAAGCGATCCAGAAGAATTTAGGGGGTCGATATATAGTAAAAGCATGTGTTTCCGTCACCTCCAAATCTGGTTCACTTTGCGGGAGAAAACAGAAAACATTGTGGCATTGTTGTGCTTTTTCGGGGGTCAGTTCATCTGTGGTGTACTTTTTCTTTCTGTATCACACTCCAAGAGTCTACTGCAACATCAATCAACTTTTGGACATGCAATGTATCTGCTTCCCCTCTTCTTGCAGTGCCCTCAACTGATTGATGTCCATCCGGGCCGTCATCCATCAAAAAAACAGTGGCTCTTGATTGGTTTTGAATCATGCAGCCAGTCGCTCGAAAATCTTACAAGTCCATCATCGTTGAACTCTCGAGGCACTTGATGGCCCATGGGTGCCACGTCTTTCAGGAGTTCGGCTTGTCTTTTTCTTTGAAAAAAGGCCACTGACTGTGGGAATGATGTGGGTCTTAACAGAAGAAAAAAGGCAGGCAAGCACCTCCAATCCTCCATTCACCTCCTTCCCTTCCCTTCGCCCAAGTCAGACTATCTTAGACTATCTTGACTAGTTGCTAGTCTGTCTCACCCTCTAAGAATGGAAGTCACCCCTCCACTGGCCCCATCTGGCCACCAGGTCCACCTACCAAGGAGGTCCACTGTGATGGGTGCAACCGCCGAGGTCGCTCTCCGCTCCGTGGTGCAATGCTTGGAATGTCTCTGCCACCGGTCGAAGAGCATCGGATCCGACGCTGGCAGGGTCCTGTCGATCGCCCGAGTTCGCGCCCGTTCCGCCGTTCGATCGGCGGGGTCAGGGCACCCGTTTCGCCGGTGGACCTTTCCCCCACGTAGTCTCTTCTGTGCATGTTCCGGTAAGAAAAACCACCAGGCTCCCCCCCGGGAAACCCATGACCCACAGCCAGGTTAAGAGAGGTCGGTCCTGACGGGCCCGTGATGTTCCATGTTTGGGTTTTTTCCTCGATGACTTGGCCGTTTTGATGATGAAAAAGGACGAACAGATCATCCAATCAAATCATTTCAGGTGAAAAAGTAATGTCAACCACGGCAGCTTTGCAGAAAAACCGATAGGCTGACGCTTGTTGAACCACCACAGGACCAGTGGACCACATCTGCAAGGCGGAACCGACCCCAGGGCGTCAGGGTGCCACCCGCGGAACCTCTTTCCATTCACCAACCAGTGGGGACCGACCCAAAATAATAGGATATTCTCCAATCCTCACATGTGTCCGGTGCCACCTCTCCTGGAAGCTCTTGGGAAGTATGGTCCGCCATTGCCACAGTCGTACAACCACTTCCGGAAGGCTTCCACCCCTTTGTCTGAGGCGGTGCCTAACTTCGCAGCTGCGCACCCCCGCACCACACAGCACGGGGGTGCGCAGGCGCATGCGCGGGTCGAGAGTCTGAGGGTACGAGGGTGATGTTTTCCCATGTTTCCCAAGGTACTCAAGCTGGGCAAGAAGTGTTCAACGGATGCAACACCAGACATGGCTTTCACCACGAAATTAATGTTCCTTGATAGAATCTTCCAGTGGTCCAACACTTGGAAGACATTCCATCCCTGTGGCTGCCACGGAGATCTCTTCCTCTCGAGGATTCTTCCGAATCCAACACGGACCAAGGAGCGCAGTGAGGGGGTCCCCCACTGGCTGGGCAGAACAATGTCACCACCTCTCCTGTGCCTGGTCGTATCACCTTCAGCTCTGAGTTTCATGAGCACAGTTCACCCACCCCATCAATCTGCCACCCCAAAGCAGAAATCGAATCGATTCGTGGCTTCTCTGCATGTTGTACTACTGGCTGACTGGAGGGTGCAAATCACCACCCAGCGGTCCCCACCCAGCGAATGAGTGAAAACACAAAATGCCAAGGTGCCCAGGACATACTGCTCACCCCAGGCCCCGAGCGGACTCTCATGCAAGTTCCTCTCCTGGCCTCGCATCGCCAAGAGGTCTTGCTCTTGGAAGCGATAGCCTCACGTTCTGGGTCTGACGGTCAAGCGACTGCAAGGAAATTGTACCCTCACCAAAAAGAAACACATGGAACCCGAAAAGTGCCGCCTGAAGCACAATAGTCCTTTGCATAACAAGTCCTCACAGGTACAAAAGTTGAAGTGATCACTTCAGGACTTGTCGCCTCTGTCAGAGCAGAAGCACTTAGACTCCCTCGAACGGAATGCTGTAGTAGATTGAGAGTCGATGGCACAATCCTCAAAACGTGGTTTATATAGAATGACAATCCGGTAAAATTTAAAGATTGTGCCATCTACTCTGAAACCACTGCATTTGCCAGAGACGTCAGCCCTCTATGAGGCTCAATGGAAAGAGTGGCTCAATGAGGTGGCAAATGAAGCGCACGACTCGTTGAATAGTGTTGAATCTACTGAGGTAAACAAGCAAAACCCATCCTGTTGGACAGGCAAACACACTGAAAACACACACACTCATCCATGAGGTAAACAAGCCAGTGATGAACAAACTGATACCAAAGCGCAGCACTGCCAAGCACACTGCGCAGCACTGCTGAAAAAGATATGCCGAGCTGCCGAAGATCTTGTTGAAGAAAAGCACATGCAGAATATCCTGAACTCGAAGCTTTTTGCGAAGCTTTTTGCATCGCTACCTGCCTGAGGGCTCTTGGTTCCAATTGGCTCAAATTCCAACTGGTGGTTTGCATCGAGCTTTGCCAGTCTTTCGGATTCAAGGCAAGAGTCCTGAGGGGTGCTGGACAAATCTTCGGGTTTAAAAACAAATTCATTGCAATCACATGGTGCCAAGTTGACACGGTTCGGTGCACAAAAAATTATACCAAAATCATTTTTCACATCCAGATCTGTTCACCTTCTTTTGTGGCTGGGCTCTAACGTGTCACCTGAAAGACTCTCTTGTCTGTGGCATTTTTTGCCCCAGAGTCAGAGAGGTTCCTCCTGTGGGTATCTCCACCAACTGATTCTTGACAGATCCACAGGGTGAGCCAAGCGACCCAACAACACCACCAAACATCGAAAACACAATGACACAGCAGCACGAGCGTCCGTGACAAACTCGGGCATCTTCTTGTTGACCGGCTGACCCAAGTTCGCGATGTAGCGCGTCTCGTGGGGGCCGCAGGGCACGAAGTAGAGCTGGGTGGTCTCCACACCTGAGAGGTGCGTCGTTGCCGCCACGGGTGGAAGGACCCGGTGAGTCAGAACAGACATGTGTTTGGGTGGGGGGTGGCCGTTGACTGTGTTTCGTCATTTGCCCCTACCATGAACACAAACCAGTCATTTGGAACATCCATCACCAGTTTTTGTTCATGTAGTCCCACACAAGAAGGATTCCAGTCGAGGGTCGTGAAAAAGGTCGAGGCCCCTGAAATAAAGAACCTCAACAAGAAATAGATCGCAACAACATGCAACAATGACAATGACTCCAAATTGAACCTCTAAGCCTGATGCCAGTGGGTCGTTTTCGTGGCGACGCCCCGCCCCTTCAGCACCAGAGGTGTTCATTGGGAACTTCCTGGCTTATCAATGAACATCTGGTTCAGATTCTTCTACAGTATTTGTGCTCTTCCCTCAAGCTAGCCCCTTCATGACCATATATGTTTGCTTCAAAATAAAGTATAACAGTTTTGCCATAATCATCGAGGTGCCTCCTGGTCAGCCTGTAGTTCACGCATGGTCACACCAAAAGAGGTGCGCAAATGCCATTGTTGATCTGCACAAGGTGGCCACTAGATCTTGACAATCGAAATCATTTAATCTGTGCTTTCTTGTGCTGACAACCGTCTACCCTCGCGAACGGAGATACATGTGGAAATACATGTAGAAATATATACATAGAGTCATAGAGCTTGGAGTCCAGAGTGCCAAGCGGATCCTTGTAAGCACCTTAACATGCTGGCCGAAAAGTTCCAACCTCCCCCAAAGAGCTTCGAAGAACTGGCTCATCTGCCCACTTAAACCATTCATCACCCTCCTTCTTCGAGCTTCGGCGATCCTTGTATTTGTACACGGTGGTGTTGGAGCAGGGCGGCACGAATTGCCGTGTGGCCATCACGCCGTCCGTGCCTGCGGTGCGGTGGAGGGCGAAGGGATGAGAGGGATGAGAGGCGGTGGCGGTGTGTGTTCTGCACCATCGTGGTTGGGGACACTGAGAATCATGGCGCAACAGTGTCATCCATGATTGGTGAAACCTACACGCTATAGATCATGATTCAATGTTGCACACAGATCCTAACAATCTGTATCGTTCATGGTGACGTCAAGCCTTGTGACTTCTCTCTTGGGTTGTGACAAGTCATACGAATCTCTGAAATTGGAACCTTCTGATACCGTCACTCTTGGCAGCACGTTTGCCCAGCACATGCCGAAAAAAGATCGGTGCTAGCATGGCCGACGCAGACGGCAGACAGAGCCGTCCTTGGTCGTAGCCGTCGTGCTCCAGGACGAAGCCGCGCTTCCCGGAGATCTCGCCGTCTCGGAGCTCGAACTTCGACATGGGAATGGCCTCGAGGGACGGGCGGAACGCGCGTCATGTGACGGCACGAGAACGACCGACGATGCGGGTAACAGAGTCGCCCGGTGATCAGAGTGTCAAGGGAGCGTCGAATACACCCCGTGTTGCGTGTGCGGCGCGAGAAGGAGCGGCACCTGTGGCTTTGCCGCAGTGCTGTCTAGTGCTGGTTTGGCTGCGGCACACGAACCAGTAGTCAAGCTGACAACTTGTCATCATCTTTCTGGTAGGTTCCAACCAGAAAAGCCTTTCTTTCCAACCCACCCACCCCTGAGCACTCCATTGGCCGGCGCCTTCTCTGGGGAGTACTTGATGATACCGTTGTGAAGGAAGGGCGCATGAGATGGGTCGAAGGTATTCTCCACCGAGACCTGCGATGATGAGACCGGCGACCAGCTTCGAGGGGATGTCTATGGACCTATGGATGTGTTTCCTTCCTTGCCTCGTCCACATGAGAACTACATCTATGTAAGTCACCGTCACCCTTCTCCACTATGTCTCCCAAAAGCCCAAACCGCCTGGTAGCCCACGGGCGCCGTGGTCATCACCCACTCCACGTCGTCGCACTCGGGGGTCACGCAGGGCGCGGAGCGCTTGGAAACGACCTCCGCGTCAGGGCCCAGGTAGGGGAAGATCCACACCAGGCCCTGCGGCGAGACTTGGAGTGGGAAGGGGCAGGTGGGGGGTGTTGAGGGTACCGAGCACGCTCGGTATGGACAATGGATGGGAATGGATCCTTAAAAGCATGGAGGATGGTATGGACAAATGGAGGATGGTCGCGCTGGAGGAGGTAGTGAGCTTCACAACTCGATAAGAGTTCAACGAGGTCAGCAGGTCGTAGTGGCCAAATGACCACAAGTGACTCAAGTGGTGATCCTCTTTCCCTGGATAACAGACTTTCTAGGGTAAATTATATCCGGTACAGCCTATGTTTGAGCCGTATGCAACTTTTGCCATTTGACCCTGACGACCAGTCTTCCGGCCTGCTTCACTTGAACTGGAAAGCTGGTCAAAGAGGTCCGAGCCATGCCACACATGCCTGGGGCGCTGGGGAGGATGTGTATTTTTGTTGTTGGTTCGACGATTTTGCCAGGCTTGAAAGATGACCATGATCACAGTAAACAAGATCGTTAGTCCAGGATGTGAACCCTGAGCCATAGTCGCCCTCATCTACATCATATTCCCTCACAATTCCCTCAGGTAAATCTTGCCAGACAAGGTCTGGGCGAGGTTGGTCATACGATCTTGACCACTTGCAAAATTATGTCAACTCTTGATCCCTGGTCAGATGATCGCCCTTGATGGATGCTTCAAAACACAGCTCTAAATTCCAACAGACGGGGATCGTCAGGCCCATGTGCAAAAGCTGGGCTCAGCCTAGTTGCGGGCATTGTCCTTGGCATTCTGCGCCATGGGGACCTTCACGCAGTTCCCCGCCTTGGCTGGGGAAAACCCGCCACCAGCACCGCCTGGACCCACCGGTCACCCGACTTGTGGCTTGGACAGATGTTCGACCCTTTAGGCCCTATAAAAGATCGGTGAATCTCCGTGGACTGTGCCGAAGACTGATCTCTGAGTTCACCGGCTGAGGTTTCAAGAACAGCTGAGGTTCACCGGCCATGCCGGTAAGAGATCAAGAATCCCCCCAGTGCTAGTTTGCGGATGGTCAGGTTATAAACCCCCCTACTTTCGGTGTTCGCTCACCCTCTGGGCTCCTCTCGGACCGATCGGAGTTGCACTCGGTCACCGGCTCCATCAGCTCCAATTCAGCTCTCTCGGACTGGGTGAGTTCATCCTCACCTCCAAGTAGCTGGGTGCGAATGTGACTGGAGAATCGCCTAAGCTCCTATAGACTCCTATGCGAAGTTTTTGGAGCCTAGCAATCGCTGGAGTTGAAAAATCTCTCGTTTGAACCCGTTTGAACCGATCACATCTCTTCGGCCCGGGGCGGAAAAAACGGACACTGAACTGCTTCTTCCCACGCTGGCGGAAGGACTTGACCGAGCGTCGGAATTGAAGCACCAGCCATGATAGCGGCATCTCAGGCGGCCAGCCGAGTCGATGTCTCCAATGGACAAGGGGGCCATGCGGTGTGGACACGAGTCCAGTGCTGCGTGCCAGGTCTTCTTCTCCTTAAAACGCTGAGGCTCCGAAGTTGCTAGGCTGCTAGGCCTGCTGGAAGTTAATTGACTCATGACCACCATGCCTGATGACCAATTTCCGACTTCAACCTAGAGAGCACTTTTAGCTCCTTGGCCGTCCCCTAGATCCCGAGCCAGGTGTATCTTGACTGCTTAAAAAGGATCCGCCACGTCACAAGGGCAAAAAAGTCGTGACATGCTGGTCTTCGGCGGGTTTCTTCGCAAGTTCTAGGGGCAGCCCACAAGGTTTTGATCCTTCTTGTAGCAACTGGCCTTGAGGATACTGCGGATACTCAATTCAGAATAAACACCCGTTGGTCTGACAAAGCAACGGCTCAAAGAAGCCCGTCAGAAATTGGTTCTTCTGAACTTCCTCACTTTCACCTTTTGAAAGCACCAAGTGCAAAGCAGCACACCCCGCTCGCAGGCTAGAGTGAGGCCATTTTGCTATGAGCCCCCTTGCTGGCAGGACATGTCGTTGAATATACCTCCTATAGTGCAAACATCATCAACATCACCGTCTTTTTGAAGACTTGACCACTACCTCGACCTCAAGGACCAAAAACGGGAAGTATTTACTGTCTTCTGTCTTCCCCCAGACATGTCTAATTGAGTCTATGCAATATGCATGTGTCAATGGTCCATGTACGTACAAGGAAAAGTCGGACCAAGAAGACTCCTTGAAAGATCATAGCTATCAAGAACCCATCACCGGGTACACCCCCCCTGAGATCCTCTGAGTAGGTGGCAGGTCCGGCACCACCCCACCTTCCGTCCCCCCTTTTCTAAAAGCGACCGGGTCGGAGCACCAAAGGACCATCCGCTTCCCCAGCAGCTTCACCGGATTGGGCCGATCCGAGTGCAGGTAGTCCAAGGGCGCGATGGGGTACCAGGCACGATTCCAATCGAAGAGTTCTTTCACTTGCTCCTCCGGACTGAGCAAGGACGCTACGAACGGGGCTCCTGGCATCGCGACTAGGAACAAGGTTCGCTACGATCGGGGCTCTTGGCCTTACTACGAACGGAGCGATCGGACACTACGAAGATGAGAGAGGTCCAGACGACGCGGAGAGGGTTTTCATGATCGTCCTCTCTGTGGGTGAGACGAGGTGCCTGCGGCAACTCTTGGGTCTTTAAACACATGGGACACACCAACCAACATAATCTCGGGTCGTCGGGTCGTCGGTTGACGGAGCTGGAGGTCTCAGACGTTATTCTGGAGCAAATCTTGTGCAGCTGTGCATCTCGGAATGCTTCGAGTCTGAGAGGGTTGCACTTCTATTCAACGACCGGTTCGGACCTCTCTCCTAGTCATGCGTAACGAACGTCCTGCTTCGATTCTGACAAAACTAGGTCCCCGCAGGTGGACATCGTTCGAGGCCAATCCACCCATCTTTCCCTTGTCCTTCATCTCTCGAAGTTCTTTTCCTGAGATGCCCGAGCTCTTGCCCGCTGCCTCGCGCAGTGCGAAGATGAAACTTCGAGCGAGCAAGACTGACACGAACAAGAAGTCCTGTATCGGATGATATCGCATGCTGAAGCAAGCATGCTGAAGCAACAAAAACGATGGTCACCATCACCCAACAAGAAGGGTCTCCGTCCAGTTCAGGGGCTGGTGTTTCCTTAGAAAACCCTCTTTCAACGGACCGCCACACGGAAAACGCCAACGGACGCGACCGGTACCTCCGCGGGAACCACCCACACGGGCCTCTTCGGACTGCTCTTGCGCGGCCAAGACTTGGGCCACCTCTGCGGCCTTTGGCAGCGCTGCAGCGTCTCGTGAAGCGCGGGTGAAGCCCGGGTGACCGGAATCATTGTTGGTGATACAGTGACCTGAGAATTGACCGGTGGTTTGGACCATTGTCCGAATACCAAGCCATTGATGTTGGGGTCATTTGGGGTCCATGTTAATCTACCGGGGGAGTATTGCATGTTTCCGGAAGTGCTTGGGGAGTGGAAAGGGGTCGAGGGCTTTGAAAGAGTCATCGACATGTCTTGTTTTCAGAGGTAGCGAACGTGAAGAGGAACTCCATGACGCATTCGTTTGCAGGATGAAACCTTGCTCAACCTATCTGAGGGGCCAACTCCTTACATGGAACGGGAACATCAAAATAAAACATGATGAACACGTCTACCACGAAGTGAGTTCGTTCGTTCACGGCGTGTCTTCCGATTCGAATCCGTTATGCTTGTTGCAGGGACATTGCAGGACATCTTGAGAATGGGTCGCATTCCTCCGTCGTCGCCTGTTGGTTCACCTCAGCCTCCGTCGTCTCACGCGGTGGCAGCTCCAAGTCCGCCTTTCGCGCTTTCGCCTCCTCACTCGGAACGGGCCGACCCGGTGTGACCGTGTGACCCGGTCCCGAAAGGCGGGAAAGGACGACCCATCCTTCGTTGGGGGACCCATTTGAATACCCACTCTTGTAGGACACTCTTCTGGGACACTCTTCTGGGACAGTCTTGTAGGATACTCTTGTGGGTCACTCTTGTAACATTGTAGGACACTCTTGTGGAACACTCTTACAGGACACTCTTGTGGGACACTCCTGAAAGGCACTCTTGTAGGACACTCTTGTGGGAGGGACACTCTTGTAGGACACTCTCGTGGGACACTCTTGTAGGACACTCTTGTCGGGCACTCTTATGGGACACTCTCTTGTGAGACACTCTTGTAGGACACTCTTGTGGGTCACTCTTACACGACACTCTTGTAGGACACTCCTTGTGGGACACTCTTGTATGAAACTCTTGTGGGATACTCTTGTGGGACACTCTTGTGGGACACTCTTGTAGGACACTCTTGTGGGACACTCTTGTTGGATACTCTTGTAGGACACTCTTGTGGGACACTCTTGTGTGACACTCTTGTAGGAAACTCTTGTGGGACACTCTTGTAGGACACTCTTGTGGGACACTCTTGTGGGATACTCTTGTAGGACACTCTTGTGGGACACTCTTGTGTGACAGTCTTGTAGGAAACTCTTGTGGGACATGGGACACTCTTGTAAGACACTCTTGTGGGACACTCTTATGGGACACTCTTGTGGGTCACTCTTGTGGGACACTCTCATAGGACACTCTTGTAGGACACTCTTGTGGGACACTCTTGCAAGAAACTCTTGTGGGATACTCTTGTAGGGCACTCTTAAGGGACACTCTTGTGAGACACTCTTGTGGGACGCTCTTCTGGGACACTCTTGTGGGACACTCTTGCGGGACACTCTTGTAGGACACTCTTGTGGGACACTCTTGTGGGACACTCTTGTAGGAAACTCTTGTGGGACACTCTTGCTCTTATAGCACGCTCTTGTGGGACACTCTTCTGGGACACTCTTGTGGGACACTGTTGCGGGGCACTCTTGTGGGACACTCTTGTGGGACACTCTTGTAGGACACTCTTGCGGGACACTCTTGTAGGACACTCTTCTGGGACACTCTTGTGGAACACTCTTGTCGGACACTCTTGTAGGACACTCTTGTGGGTCACTTGCAGGACACTCTTGTGGGACTCTCTTGCAGGACACTCTTGTAGACACTCTTGTAGGACACGGTTCTGGGACACTCTGGTGGGTCACTCTTACACGACACTCTTGTAGGACACTCCTTGTGGGACACTCTCATAGGACACTCTTGTGGGTCACTCTTATGGGACACTCTTGTCGGACATTCTTGTGGGACACTCTTATAGGACACTCTTGTGGGTCACTCTTATGGGACACTCTTGTCGGACATTCTTGTGGGACACTCTTGTGAGACACTCTTGCAGGACACTCTTGTGGGGCACTCTTGTGGGACACTCTTGTAGGACATTCTTGTAGGACACTCTTGTGGGACAATTTTGTGGGACACTCTTGTGGGACACTCTGGTGTGACACTCTTGTAGGAAACTCTTGTGGGACACTCTTGTGGGACACTCTTGTGGGACACTCTTGTAGGAAACTCTTGTGGGACACTCTTGTAGGACACTCTTGTGGGACACTCTTATAGGACACTCTTGTGGGACACTCTTGTGGGACACTCTTGTAGGACACACTTGTAGGACACTCTTGTGGGACGCTCTTGTGGGACACTCTTGTGGGACACTCTTGTGGGACACTCTTGTAGGACACTCTTGTAGGAAACTCTTATGGGACACTCTTGTAGGACACTCTTGTGGGACACTCTTATAGGACACTCTTGTGGGACACTCTTCTGGGACACTCTTGTAGGACCACTCTTGTGGGACACTCTTGTGGCTGTGGGACACTCTTGTAGGACACTCTTGTGGGACACTCTTGTGGCACACTAGAAGCAGTCCTGCGAGCGTTTCGTACGAGACGTCCTCCGAAAGTCACGCTTCGAGGCTGCGCAAGACGAGGGTTTCGTTCGAGACTTTCTCCAAAAGTCACGCGTCAAGTCTCCAAAACGAGCGCTTCGTACGAGACTTCCTCCAAAAGTCACACGTCAAGTCTCCAAAACGAGCGTTTCGTACGAGACTTCCTCCAAAAGTCACGTGTCAAGTCTCCAAAACGAGCGTTTCGTACGAGACTTCCTCCAAAACTCACATGTCAAAGTCTGCAAAACGAGGATTTCGTACGAGACTTCCTCCAAAAGTCAAGCGGAAACACCCATCGGAGCACACACATCACGCAGCCCTGCCAAGCAGTTTCGCGAGTCCAGCCCCTCCAAACAATACCCGCTCACACGCCAATCCCAATGTGACAGCGACATTCACCTCTACCACAACTCACGACCGCACGTTTCCCTGCGCCTGCCACGAATCTTTCCGCATCCACACGTCTAACGCGCACAAAGTACTGCGCCTGCCACGAAATGTCACCTCCGTCACACCTCGCAACCTCACGATTTCCTGCGCCTGCCACGAAAATCGCACTTCCACACCTCAAAATCAGCACAAAGTACTGTGCCTGCCACGAAAAGTGAGAATATCATCTCACGTGAGCTTCAACAAAATTTGCACCACACCACACGCTTAGAATGATTTCGACCCGTTCTGAGCACACTCCCATCCACCAAAATCACCATTTCAGCTGAGACTTGTCACGAAAACAGAGCTTCGATGCCACACCCTGAAACGCAAATCTGAATGGCACGGCCACATCCAACACCCCAAAAACACGACTCTCCAAACGCTAATCCCAATGGAACTGCGCAGTAAACTGCGGATCTCTCAAACCACTGCGCCTGCGCAGCGAAATGCATCACGTTTCTTGCGCCACATCTCATTTTCATGCAAATCACAATGGAATAGCGGCGCAAACTGACACGTGACACATCCATGAAAAGTCACTTGCAAAAGCTTCCCCCAATGGCAGCGCCTTAGCGTCCTACTGCAAACGGTTGCGGACGGTTGCGAACGGTTGCGGACGGTTGCGAACATAGAAGCAACGGGTCGCGAACAAGGCTCTACCCCCAGACCCCCAAGAGTTAAACGAGAACCCTTCGCTACGCATTCGGGAAAAGAAACAACATGAAAGCAACCACAAGGGCAAAAAAGTCGTGACATGCTGGTCTTTGGCGGGTTTCTTCGCAAGTTCTAGGGGCAGCCCACAAGGTTTTGATCCTTCTTGTAGCAACTGGCCTTGAGGATACTGCGGATACTCAATTCAGAATAAACACCCGTTGGTCTGACAAAGCAACGGCTCAAGGAAGCCCGTCAGGTTCTTCTGAACTTCCTCACTTTCACCTTTTGAAAGCACCAAGTGCAAAGCAGCACACCCCGCTCGCAGGCTAGAGTGAGGCCATTTTGCTATGAGCCCCCTTGCTGGCAGGACATGTCGTTGAATATACCTCCTATAGTGCAAACATCATCAACATCACCGTCTTTTTGAAGACTTGACCACTACCTCGACCTCAAGGACCAAAAACGGGAAGTATTTACTGTCTTCTGTCTTCCCCCAGACATGTCTAATTGAGTCTATGCAATATGCATATGTCAATGGTCCATGTACGTACAAGGAAAAGTCGGACCAAGAAGACTCCTTGAAAGATCATAGCTATCAAGAACCTATCACCGGGTACCACCCCCCTGAGATCCTCTGAGTAGGTGGCAGGTCCGGCACCACCCCACCTTCCGTTCCCCTTTTCTAAAAGCGACTGGGTCGGAGTACCAAAGGACCATCCGCTTCCCCAGCAGCTTCACCGGATTGGGCCGATCCGAGTGCAGGTAGTCCAAGGGCGCGATGGGGTACCAGGCACGATTCCAATACTCTATTCCGAAGGTGCTTGGCATTGAAACATGTAGGTTTCATACCTTGTGCGCCATCTATACGGGTATGAGAACTTACCCAGAAACCAAGCATTGGACAGGGGATAATGGATGGCGTTTGTTTTTTGAGAGGTCAGACATGCTTCCACTCACGAATGGCTCATAAGCACATGTCACATGTGGGAAACAAAGACATATTCAATGCAAACATGTTACCACATAAAGGGGGAAAAAGAGTTTGAAGATTGGGATGTGGAACGTGAGGCCATGTCTATAGTAGATGGCGCCCCTACTTGGCACTTTGGTTTATGGTGTATCAAAGTGGCGCTTGCGCCATCTACTGTGTAGCCTGCGCATGTGCCATCTACCGCTCGCTCCCTGTGCCATGCACCTGGGGAAAAGTGTAGAAGAGTTCTTTCACTTCCTCCTCCGGACCGAGCAAGGACGCTACGAACGGGGCTCCTGGCATCGCGACTAGGAACAAGGTTCGCTACGATCGGGGCTCTTGGCCTTACTACGAACGGAGCGATCGGACGCTACGAAGATGAGAGAGGTCCAGACGACGCGGAGAGGGTTTTCATGATCGTCCTCTCTGTGGGTGAGACGAGGTGCCTGCGGCAACTCTTGGGTCTTTAAACACATGGGACACACCAACCGACATGATCTCGGGTCGTCGGGTCGTCGGTAGGTCTCAGACGTTCTTGTTGGGATTCTGGAGCAAATCTTGTGCAGCTATGCATCTCGGAATGCTTCGAGTCTGAGAGGGTTGCACTTCTATTCAACGACCGGTTCGGACCTCTCTCCTAGTCATGCGGCATGCGGAACCAGAGGTGGACATCGTTCGATCCCAATCCACCCATCTTTCCCTTGTCCTTCATCTCTCGAAGTACTTTCCCTAAGATGCCCGAGCTCTTGCCCGCTGCCTCGCGCAGTGCGAAGCCGCATCGAGCGAGCAAGACTGACACAAACAAGAAGTCCTGTATCGGATGATATCGCATGCTGAAGCAAGCATGCTGAAGCAACAAAAACGATGGTCACCATCACCCAACAAGAAGGGTCTCCGTCCTGTTCAGGGGCTGGTGTTTCCTTAGAAAACCCTCTTTCAACGGACCGCCAAACTGGAAAACGCCAACGGACGCGACCGGTACCTCCGCGGGAACCACCCACACGGGGCCTCTTCGGACTGCTCTTGCGCGGCCAAGACTTGGGCCACCTCTGCGGCCTGGCAGCAGCGCTGCAGCGTCTCGTGAAGCGCGGGTGAAGCCCGGGTGCCCGGAATCATTGTTGGTGATATCAGATATCTCCAAACGATCCCATGGAACCTGAGAAGGAAAACCGGTGGTTTGGACCATTGTCCGAATACCAAGCCATTGATGTTGGGGTCATTTGGGGTCCATGTTAATCTACCGGGGGAGTATTGCATGTTTCCGGAAGTGCTTGGGGAGTGGAAAGGAAGGAAGAAAATGGCTGAAGTTCTTGGAGAGAATCGAGAAAGCATTTGGAGGGGTCGAGGGCTTTGAAAGAGTCATCGACATGTCTTGTTTTCAGAGGTAGCGAACGTGAAGAGGAACTCCATGACGCATTCGTTTGCAGGATGAAACCTTGCTCAACCTATCTGAGGGGCCAACTCTTTACATGGAACGGGAACATCAAAATAAAACATGATGAACACGTCTACCACGAAGTGAGTTCGTTCGTTCACGGCGTGTCTTCCGATTCGAATCCGTTATGCTTGTTGCAGGGACATTGCAGGACATCTTGAGAATGGGTCGCATTCCTCCGTCGTCGCCTGTTGGTTCACCTCATCCTCCGTCGTCTCACGCGGTGGCAGCTCCAAGTCCGCCTTTCGCGCTTTCGCCTCCTCACTCGGAACGGGCCGACCCGGTGTGACCGTGTGACCCGGTCCCATTTAAATGCCCGGGCTCATCTGAAGACCATGCTGATTTGCCTTGCAAAAAAAGAAACAACATGAAAGCAACCACTGGTTGACCGAAAAAAGCGTTGGCTCCTTCTCGGATTCTTTGCTGTCCTGAAACTCCTCTGGCGATGTCTTCTCCTCCTTCTGTTCTTCCTTCTTCTCTTCCGGTTTCTCCTCCTTCTTCTCGTCCGGCTTCTCCTCCTTCTTTTCCTCCTTCTTTTCCTCCGACTTCTCCTCTGGTTTCTCCTCCTTCTTCTCCTCCTTCTTCTCTTCCGGCTTCTCTTTCGGCTTCTCCTCCTTCTTCTCTTCCGGCTTCTCCTCCTTCTTCTCCGACTTCTCTTCCAGCTTCTCTTTCGGCTTCTCCTCCTTCTTCTCTTCCGGCTTCTCCTCCTTCTTCTCCGCCTTCTCTTCCGGCTTCTCCTCCTTCTTCTCCTTCTTCTCTTCCGGTTTCTCCTCCTTCTTCTCTTCCGGCTTCTCCTCCTTCTTCTCCTCCTTCGTCTCGTCCGGCTTCTCTTCCTTCTGTTCCTCCTTTGCTTCCTTCTTCTCCTCCGACTTCTCCTCCTTCTTCTCTTCTGGCTTCTCCTCCTTCTTCTCCTCCTTCTGAGCTTCCGGCTTCTCCTCCTTCTTCTCCTCCTTCTCTTCCGGCTTCTCTTTCGGCTTCTCCTCCTTCTCTTGCGGCTTCTCATCCTTCTCTTCCGGCTTCTCCTCCTTCTTCTCCTCCTGCTTCTCTTCCGACTTCTCTTCAGTCTTCTCCTCCTTCTTCTCCTCCTTCTCTTCCGGCTTCTCCTCCTTCTCCTCCTTCTTCTCCTCCTTCTTCTCCTCCTTCTTCTCCTCCTTCTCCTCCTTCGTCTCTTCCGGCTTCTCTTCCTTCTGTTCCTCCTTTTCCTCCTTCTTCTCTTCCGATTTCTCCTCCTTCTTCTCTTCCGTCTTCTCCTCTTTCTTCTCCTCTTTCTTCTCCTCCTTTTTCTCCTCCTGCTTTTCTTCGCTCGCCTCTCTCTTTTGTTCAGGCTCCTTCTCGTCCGCGCTCTTCTCCTTGCGGCAACGCCCCCTCTACACCAATTCCAACACCCGCGGATCATGCATAGCTAACGATGTAATGAACAACGACCCTCTCTGCTAGGAACCACACTCCAAACAACAGCCCTAAGGCTCTCAGTGGTTGTATTCTTGCAGTTGTGGTTCCCTTCCCCCATCTTCTCCCTGACTTTTGGTGAACTTGGATGCTGATGGATGGCTTTGGTTCCAACACTCTTTTTGCTTGTCAACGTTCCAGTCCTCGGACGCTGGTTCAGCTTCTGTGGCCTCACGCTGGGCGAAAACATATATAGACTAGAAATCCACTCCGTCAATTTTAGACACTCCTACCCTCGAAGCAACCTCCATGGAACGATGTTTCCAGTGCATTTTCCTTGTCACTGCCTTCTTCCCCTTCCTCTTCCTGCCACTCTCCATGGCGCCTCACCATCCTCGCTGCACAGCACCACCACCCGCGCGCTCGGCCCGCGCAGCCATCGGTGCTGCGCCAAGCCGCGCCGGCCCAGGCCGCCTCGGCCGGCCCGGCGAGGCGATCGAGTGAGAAGTCATCGAGTCTGACGGCCACATCCAGGCACTACAAGGTAGTAGCAAGGTGCCTTACTAGTAGTGACAGGTAACGGATGGTAACGGTATTTTTGAGATACTATATTCAGCTTGCAAGAATTGGCTCTCACCTCACACAAGACCCGTGCCAACGAAAGCGGATGAAAGCGCCCGGCTCGCCTGCAAGTGCTATCCATCCGATTCGTTTTGGCCAAAGCGGTCCTGGTCCTGTTCACGGATTGGAGAAAGGGTCCTTCTGCCCACACTGATTGCTATGTTGTTCGTGTTTGACCAAAGAATTCACTGATTCTTGGGCCGTCTCACACATGATGTTGCTTGCGTTCCCTCTCCTTCCGTCCCTGCTACTTTGCGCAGGCAGATTGAAGCGGCGAACCGGCCACATGAAGGATGCACAAGGCGTGCCACATCCACCGGTGTCGGTGCCGGCCACATGGCCATGTGTTGCACCCAGAGTCGGGGGGACACTGACGGACAGTGGGCATCAGTTGGAACAGTTGACATGATAAACATCGATGCCTTGAAGATCCTTGAAGGGTAGAAAACCATGGAGAAGTAGTGTGGGAACCCCATGAAGGATGGTTCCAAGTGGCTGCTCTGGGTGGAGAGTGCCATCTGGTCATTGACAATCACAGCTCTTGGGCCATACGGCAGCAAGGGAACGTCCACCAGCTGCTGACGAGAATCAGCCGGGGCAACGATTACCTTCCTCAATGAAAACCGCTCCGCGAAGACATGACATGCACCAATGGGATCCAAAGGGAGCTTAGTCTGCACGACCTTTGAAAAAGGAAATGAAACCTCTGTACTCCAAACCAGTCACCACAACGTTGGCTTCCGGAACGGTTCCACGGCAAAAACGTCCGACCTCCAGCTGCATGCAAGCGCCAAAGTCCGCCAACTTCGCATTCCCAGAAGCGTCGATGAGGATGTTTGCGCCTGTCGTCTTGTTTGCTTTCGATGACCACTGTGGAAATCCGCGATAAGTTTATTCCAGAACATGGGCCTCGGAGGCACTTCTAAAGTGGTTGCTCCGCGCTGGTACTTAAGGAGCTCTTGAATAAAGCTGCTGTCTAAACGCTCCAAGCTATGGATGACTTTGAACAAAAATTGTTTGGAGGCCGGCATATGAGTCGTCTGGCACGACTACACCTGTGGATGGATGCGAGGTAGACCCACCACCGGTGCGAGCAAGGATCTGACCCTTTTCGCAAGTGATGGACTGTGAGATGGGACATGTCATCTGCAACACTTCAGCACCCTGAACCGGTGCCAAGCCAACCCAGGCAAAAGCATCACCCACTTCTTGCGTGGGCACAAACCGGCATAAACCAACTGATCTCTTTTGTACTTTTTTGTGATCTTCTGAAAGCACAAACACTGTGGCCAGCCAACTCTTCTCGCCTTTCACATCCCGGTGGACGATCTTCTCGTTGTGGAGGAAATCGAGGCCCTCCAAGATTTGCCTCAAACGCCGCAGTGCGTTGCAGCCGCTCAAGGCATCGTCAAATTATCGGATGTCCAATCTCAAAAGCTTGGGAGCTGAGCTGAAACGAACAAACTCTTGGATTATGTGCTGCCCAAACATATAGTTTTTCAAAAGTAAAACAAAAAACATAAACATTATATGTGACATATCGTAGACATACGTAGACTGGTTGGACTCGTAGACAAACCTCCCCTGCAGCGATATCTTCTCTCGTCGACAACTCCAAGCCTCGTGTACTTCTTCACCAGGCGAATCCCATACGCACCAAACTTTTGCAGCACCTGCATTGTTCTCATTGTTCTTTCGGTCGATCCCGAAAGAATCCAAAACGACGGGCACAGGACAGCAAAACAACGTTTTTTGGCAGAACCAGCATAAAAAGCCAACAAAAAGCAGTGCGATCACCACCGATGCCAATGCGGTCGTTGGTTCACGACGCTTTGGTGAACGAAGCTGGGCACCGCTTTGATGGAGCCGCTGGGCATGTACTCCAGGAAGATCAGCAGTGCTGGGTCCTCCTGAGGCATTTTCGGTCGCACGCCCTGTTTTCGAAGGAAGAAAACGGCAAAACGGCCACGTTTGGAAGAAGTATAGTATGACCATCTTGCTTTTCTCTTTGCCTTTTTGGAAAAGGAACTGAGGTCCGCCCACCCTACTGATATTCTGTATGCAGAAAGGACCTGTTTTTGTGTCCGGTACGAGCGAGCGAGCTCGAACTCCAAAGGCGAAGTGGCCTGACTTGGAGGGACCCGTGGGCTGAAGTGTTTGATGTCAAGTGCTTGGCACCTTGGAATAGCCACGTGTGACATGGCATTCTCGTACTTATACCAGTAAATTGATGTTCCGTTGGACTCCGGTCGTTTCTCAAGTATGAGTCAAATCCATCATAGCCATGAATTCTACATCATGAGCTTAGGCATCGGGATGACGGATCGGATCACGCATGAGGGATCCGATCGAACGTTGCGGACGGTTTCGGGGAAAGCGGTTCGCCCGCGGTGCCGCGAGTGGCCTCTGCGGTGCCGGGACAGTCACTCTATGTCACGACATAGCGCAGCTCTTAGACTGAAACAGCGCAGCCCTTGGATGCCGTGTGAAGAACCATAAGCTCCTATAAATGTGATCGAATGTGGTAAGTTTGTGCTTGTTGTTTCAAAACCCTTGGACTCCAAGGACCCAATCCTACGAAAGGTCATCTACTTGCATCCTTTTTGGGGGGGGAGCTGAGTCTCTGGGGTCTCAAGACATCTCAAGACATATGTACAAACTGGTGCACCAGGGAACATTCTCAAGGTCCTCGGTCTGCTCTCTGTCTGCAATTAGGTTTGGGCAAGCCAAGATTCTTTCTATCCACGGTACCCATTCCTTCCATACAAAATACTCCAGTTCGCTTACAGTATTTATTTGGTAAACTCAGTCCGTCGGAAGCTCCTCAGAGTGCATCCGGATACAGCCGTGGTACCGGACAATCCTCTGCACAGCCGCCGGGAGGGGTGGCACAAATGTCGACTGAGATCTCCTTCATCTCAACACATGAATTGCACCTACAATATCTATACCCTGTGGATCCCTGTGGACCGTGGCTCCAATCACGTTCATGCTAGTTTTGGGGCAGAACCCCCTACCTTTCACCACCACTTGGGATTTGATTTGATCCAAGAGTCCTGATGTCGAGTCCCATTCCCCCCCCACATGAAAACCTGACATGGGACTGGATGCCATTCTTGGGAATCTGTCCTGGGATGCTTCAATCGTTTCAGGGTATTGATCTCTTGCAAGAGGACATTGGCCTCCTGCGACAATACGGAGCAACACGATCGACGATCCGAAGAGCTGCGATGATCCGAGCTGCCGGGTGGGAAGCAAATTCTCAGTCTGTGCTATACCTGCGATAGCCTGAAGGAAAGTGCCCTGCAAATATGATAGATAGAATATGACATAATATATATATATATATATATTGGATCACACATTCAGGAAGGATGAGAAAGGTGGACCCATGAATCCCTCAGGTTCCCCTCTAAAACATTCTAAAACATATTGAGACTGTTTCTCTCTCTCTCTCTCTCTCTGTCTCTCTCAGGTCCATCCCATGGGCAAAAATCGACCAGCTATATATGTCTCCATTGCGACCCACTCAACAGGACAGACGCGGAGGATGCGATGATAAGATCCCACCAATCCTGGCAGTATATCTTCTTTCAGAATAACATAATGATTCGGGAAACCAACAACAGACAGGTCCAATGGGATCGCAAACTGTCGATCCCTCACGTCCAACTGTCCCATCCAAACCCCCGCCGCCACGTCTCCCGCTCAGCTTGCTTCTGAGCCAGGCTGAAGTCCAATGGGATCTGGCCACAGACTCGATGTAGCGACCAGTGCTGCCCGTTGGCCCCATTGGCATTTTTCAGTTTCCCTACGTCACGTCCCCGCTCCAAGATCGACCGAGACCCCAAGTCTTTGAGACCAAAGCTTCTAACGGCGTCTGCATTGAGGATCTTTTGAGCTTTATTTTATGTTTTTCAAGTACAGCATAAATATATACATAATATTTGAGGAGATATGTTTACAGGATAAGATATATATACATGTGTATTTATATCCTCTTGAGGATCCATTAGTTGTAATTTATATACCTAATTTATTAAGAATTAATATGTATATAATTATACATATACTTACAGTATAAACGAATACAAAATCCGACACCTCCGCAACCGGGGGTGCTCCCCAGGAACAGAAAGCAGGAACCGATTTTCTGAAGGTCAGGGAGTGGACTCCTCTGGGCCCCACCAGAAGTGCTTCCAAGCAAAAATCCCTCGCCCAAATAGAAGAAACCTTGCACTTGGTTTGTCTATGTTTGTCATGAGTCCTGAGGTGACCTTTTCAATTTTAGTCAGTGTTGGTCTTTGTATGCCTTTGTTGTTCTGGGCCAGAGCTATCAGATTTACAAAGTTCTGACGTGGCACAAAGCCTACTAGATATGCCTGCACTGAGTTGGCTATTGAAACATAAACACGTTGGGTTCTCGGTACCTTGGTTCGTCATGGTTCTTGTCTTGTGTTTCTGGGTGAGGTCAACCTGAGCCTTCTGTGGTCCATTTGGAAGTTCCTGCCCTGCATGTTGTCCATGAATGAAATGGCCAAAGCATCGGCGACTGCAGGGATCCCATTCCGGCCCCGACCGAAGACGTGCGCGGCGATGGTGACGTTCTGCCCTAAATGGGGCTTCGGTTTCCGTAACCTTCGCCCAACGGCGGAAATCGCCCAACGACTTCAATCAACTGAAGTTGCGTTGAAACGTTGATTTGCGACGCGAAATGGCAGAACTATTCTCCGCCAGTCTCTCTTCGTCTTTTACGCGCCAATGCTCAAACAACTCGACACTGCTGACTGTCTGTTCCTGGAACCACTCACCAAACGCCGTCTGAAGGCTGCTCGGCCAGGCCACTCCCTCCAAACTCGTCGAAATCATTGCCAAATGTGAAGCTCTGGAAGCTCAGGACTCGATTCCTCAACTGAGTTGGCTCAATCGATTCCCCTCGTAGCTTCAGTCACCCCCTCCTTGGTGGGGCCGACTCGACTCATCGACGGACGGTGATGAGGGCCTTCCGGCCGTCTCCAAGCCTCCTGCAGGTGGGCCAAGCCTCTTGTCACGGCATGTCGGACAAAGTGGCTGATTTCTCCAACGTCTCAGCCCTTCCTGGGCCAAAGTCTTCTTCAAGGAAAGCTGCTCAAATCTGCTCAAGTCTCTGGGACGAAAGAAAGCTCCAGCGAAATCGCATGCTTTCGCAGGGAGTCTATAGCAAATGACCCTTTGAACCTGAGAGCCGAAAGACCCTGGATCTGGAATCCGTGTCCATGGAGTCCAGAAACCTGAATCTTCAGTTCTTCATCAACTTCCAGTGATATTTGAATAAGCAACCCATCGTTCAAGATTCTACTTCAACAAGTGTGTTGCTTCACCAAAAAAAAAAAGAGTGGATACATCCCCGTTGAAATACCAGGGTGGGGATCTAGGGAGCCATTTTATAGCTATAAAACGGTGTGCATTGACCTCGGCACCATGAGTCTGGCTATAAAATGAGGAGTAGTGACCTCACAAAGAATTTCATAAATTGAGGGGGGCTGACCTCAAAACACATCTCCAACATACATGAGTAGCACCATAAAATGGCAATGCGTTCCTGCATAGAAAGAGCAAAGGACATCAAGAATGACGTCCAGAAACTCCAACATGAAAGGATGTTTTACCACCTGAAATTTGCTTGTACTTTTACCATTTAGATATCTCTACATCTCTCCATGCACTACTTTTGTTTGCAGGTGGTTGTTGTTGGCCTTGTACATTCCAGGCAACTTGCCCCCCGAGATCTTCCTAGGTTATACTGACATGATCTTAAATGCCCCAAGAGACAGAAACCACCATACTATAAAATGGCAAGGCGTGGCCTTCCTAGGGTCCATAAAGCTGTTGCCAGAAGCTGTGCCCCAAAGACTTGCCAAGTCTCTTGGACCCTCATGGGTCATTATTTGGGTGTGTTCTGGCAACAGCTTTATGGACCCTGGGAAGGTCAAGCCTTGCCATTCTATAGTATGGTATAGTATGGTGGTTTCTGGCCAAGCCCAAGCAGGCTAGAAGCAGGCTAGATGTTTGACACTGATGCTGAAGTTTGCTTAAAAATTACTATTCTCTATATAGATCTAGATCATTCTAAATCTCTCCAGCCACTCACTGTTTGTGTTTCCAGCTGCTTCTTGTTGCCAAATGGCTCCTGTTTTCTCGTTCATGAAAATTCTTCCAAAAGTTGTTTTCTCCAACCTGGATTCAAACAAAAATCTATACATCTCTGAACAGCATTGCTCACATACATCTTGATTCCACAGCCCAAAATCAATCACCATCCGGGAGAAAGTATGTCTTTCTATGAAATGGCGGGGTGCAAAAATCACTCGCCATCCTGAAAAGAGTCGTTTTCTATGAAAAGAGGGGGTGTATCCCCCAAAAGTTAATACGTAAAACATCATAAAACGTTTTATAGAGGGGGATGACACCCCCCAATTTCATAGTGGATATTCCATCGGGGATGTGGATACCATCCGACAGTCGACTTGGAAAACGATCAGACTTGAATGAATGTTTCCTGGATGTGTCAAACTTCCATTACACGCGCCACCACGCGCCACGCGCCACCCAGGGTCCACCACCAAGCCTTTTTGACCGCCATGAACCTCCCGGCCACCATCGCCTTGAACCTCAACCCCGAGACGAAGAACGACGGCTTAAAGACTCTCGGAAAAACCGACCGATCGTTTGGTGTACGAAACCGAGAACCAGGCCTAGCATGGCCTAGCGCTAGAGCGAGGCCTTGAGGTGGTTCACCAACACCTTCTTTGGTGAAAAAGGCTTTCAGGTTGTAGTTAGAGCTTTGGGAGTTAAACCACTGAAGATTCATACAAATCCCCTCAAGTCTGCTGAAAAATCTGAAAGTAGAACTGTTACAGTAGCGGGCTTTTGGCCACACATTTTGCATGCGCATGCGCAAAGTTCTCCAGACTGCAGAAAGCTCAGAGATTGGAGGAAGAATCCAGAATGTTTATATACCCGCAACAACTCGGTTTCCGCATTTGGCCTGTATACTGAGCAGCCTGGAAAACACGATGTGTAAAAGCATTGGAACATATAACATACCTTCTTTTCCGTTCGAATCGCACCTGACCTGTGTGGTACTGCGCCCAAAGCACCCATCTCGAACCTCCAGACACCCACGCTATGTGTCACCCAACGCATTTGTGGGGTCCGACCTTGTTTGATGCCGGCCCGTTTGGGCCACCGGGCACTTCACCGTAGGCTCCACGCCCCAGGGACTCGCCCTAAGCGATGATTCGTTCGGTGGCAAGAGCTCGGTGTCTTTCGAAAGCTGAAAGATCAAGGGGTGACAGTATGGTCTTAGAGTTGTTGTTCTTAGTTGTTCTGAGATGTGTTGAAAATACACTTCCTTTGACTCATCCACCTGTTTTGTGTATGCGTGCATGTGTCAAATGTTGTGATGGCATGATGGCATGTTCATTTCCCACAGCTCATCAGGGTCTTCAAACAGGCTGCAGTCGAAACTTCTCCTTCCTTTCTATCTTTCTGCCGCATCAAATGCTCCTCCCTCCAAAGGTTTCCCCCAAATCATCCCAAATCCACTCACGCGCAAAGAGCAAACAGCCCCAAGAAAGCACACCTGTTTGAAGGAGCGCAGGCGCTGGTCCTGCAAGGCAAGGCTGTGAGTTGAGGGGTCACCCTTCAAAAATGGCATCCCTCGGCCGTGAACGTCATCACGGCCAGTTGGTCAAGGTCTGTTCCTGTCAACACGGGTGTTTGGCAGAAAGGCAGGTCATCGGGTGGCGCTGCGCCGAACGCGCGCGCGCGGTGGGGTCATTCTCTGCATCCAGGCGCTCGTAGCTGGTGGCAGCTGGGGAACTTGCCTCGGTGTCCGACTCGCAGGGGTTTGGAAGTGGGAATGAAGCATCCAAAATCCACAAAAACCTGCGAAAGATTGTTTGCGACTGGAAGGTCAGGCCTTGGCAGAACCCGGAGACACTCCCGGTTTGAGTAGGCCCATGTGAGCAAAGCTCAAGGAGCTGTCATTTCAAGAGCTCAAACTTCATGGAATTCGATCGCTGGACTGAAAAGAATTGTCCGAATTCAATCGAGACCTGCCTACTTTTCAGGAAGAACCTCCGACCGATCTTCCAGGCCGTTTGGGCCTCTGATCAACTAGTTGGCCCCCCCGGCTGTGCCAGTGCTGGACTGACTGTCCCTTCGTGGCTCCAAAAACCTTGGTGGTACTGGGCGGACAGCTTCGTCACGAAAAGCATGTTCCTTCGCGATTTCCAAGGTTACCATGATGATGATGATGGCCCATGGTTCCGTGTCAGGATGGACACTTCGCTTCAATTACCTTGCCCGCCAATCCCTTGAACCCTCTGTTCCCGACTGCGCATGATCCGGCCCATGCAGCACGGCCCGCATGCACGATTTTGCATCCTCACCATGCGCTTCGGAGTGAAGTTTCTTTGTCCTCAGCCGGGCAAACCAGGCAGCGGGCATTTTTGGAGAAGTGCGGGGACGAACATCCCAAATCCGTCGCCCCAAATGGGCATGAGCACAATGGAAAACGACACCTGTACTGCTTGGCGGATGTTGGTGGGTTCAATATGTTTCAATTTTAAAAACACAATATCAGTCAGTGGGATCCATCATTACCAAGTGAAGGTTGAAGAAAATATCTGAAACCACCAGTTTAGAATTTGTTACCATGGCTCCTGAAGTCCAATGCAGAAGAACATAGAACCCATTCGTGTCCGCTCTCTGTTTTTTGTGCTGCCAGGGCACACTCAAGTGGTCCACAACACCGAAGCTCTGAACCTTCCAAGTGCCGTCAAACACGAAATGGCTCAAGCTGGTGTAGCCCACCTCGGTCCAAAAGGCAGGTTGGAGCCCCCCCCAGTGCTTGTTCCAGCCCGAAGCGCCAAAAGAACCAGCCCAGGCCAGGCTGCATAGTCGTCGCGGCCAAAAGCGCTGGCAATTCCCAGGCAGGATGCGCCATGACCGACAAAAAGAATGCGCCCAGGCAGTTTCTCCTCAGGCTACAATCAAAGTGACAAAAATCCGCAACTTTCCCGAGGGATTTCTCACACTTTTGCATGGGAGCAGAACTCACTACTTAAAGACATCGCTGTGATCACAGGGTCCAAAAATATGAAAAAAGCTTGAAAACCCTCCAAATCTACAGATTTCCTCCTCCCCATGTCTTCCTCCCCATTTCTTGACCTGGCCCTCACCGAGGATGAACCCCCGCCCAGGCGCCCTCAGCGCCAGGGCGGTGCGGGCGGCGCGCTGCGCCGCCTGGCCATCCGAGGCTTCGCCGCGCAGGGCGCCGCGCAGCGTGTGGGGCTCGTAGGAGAGATCGATGCACCTGGGAGAGCGCTCTCTGCCGGTCTGATCCAGTGGGTGTTTCTCTACATCGGAAGGCTTTGAGATCACAAAGACATACATATATTATATGCAAATATATATATATATATGTGTGTGTGTGTGTACGAGTATATATCATATAAAGATCGTGAAAGAACATCGCAAAATAGCGGATGTGGCGACATGAAACTGGCCAAAGAGGCCCAGATCTTGGACAAAAAGACTTCATTGTTCAGAATGTCCCAATGATTCTTAATATTCTTAGTAATTTGAAGTGTACCTCTTCTTTCCCTAAGCATCGCCCCCCTTAGAGAACCACATCACATGGGTTGGACTCCGGGACTCCGCGCTTGAACTGCTTCTCCAGATCCTCGGCGTCCAGGAAGCCTGGCGGGAAGACCTGAAGCCATGGTGTGGCCGACGTGTTGCAGATCGCCGCCTCCATTGGACTGTTTTAAGACATGGGAACGGCCTTGTTGTGTAGTAAAGTCTTTAGTACAACATGTGTTTTTCATCATTAAATTGTTGTCGGAATCCGGGAATCGATTTCGAACATGTGCTTCATGCTTCATGATGCACCACCATCATACCACGCTGCAATCATCACCAGTGCACCACTTTGAAGAAATACAATACAAAAAAGCGGAACAAAACAAAAACACCAGGTGCCTTTTCTTCCTGTTTTTCCCACCAGCTGGGCCCACCCGCCCGCCTGCAGGATCTCGCAAATGCCCGGCTCGACCTTGATTGGAAGGCCCAATCGCTGGGCCACGGGCACCGCCGTCTCAATACAGCGCCTCAGCGATGGAGATCTCCATCGATCTCCATGAGAAGCAATAGAATTTACCTTACGCACCCAAACCTTACAAATTTATGCATAGTGTCGAAGGCAACCCGAGGCTTTCCAGACCAGTACTAAAATATGGGTTAGTACGGGCGGGTTAGAAAAACAAGACCCGAGGCTTTAAGAACAAACCCAATTGATGCTTGATTTTACAAAAATACCGAGGTTTCGATTGAGAATTGAGACCCTACAAATTTACAGTATGGGGTTTGGGTGCGTAGGGTATGTCAATTTTAGAAGAAACATGTGAAAAACAAAAAAACTAAAATAACTATCACTAAAGAGCATGAACAAATAGAGCATGAACAAATGAAAACGGATTGAACAAAAGGAAGGTGCAATCATTGTCACTTGTCTCAATACACCACAACTTTATCCAGTCAACCTGAGAGATGACCTCTGTGGCCGGCTGGAGGCCATGCACGGAATCAGCTGCACTCAGCTGAGCAGCACAAACGGCGAGCTGATGATGTGGGCGAAGGGCCTGACTGATGCGACAGAATCGACGAATTTGTTGAGCTCGACCAAGCGAATCCCCTAGGAGTTCAAGACTATTTTGAGAATTGTCTTTTGGTGACCCGCAAAGGAATTCCTTTCCTTCGATGGTGCCAAATATAAGTCGAACTGGACTTCTAGGGAATCGGTGTAATAAATGTGGCCGGTGGGCAGGCTGTGAGCCCGGTTCCCATTGTCATTAGGTTCCCATTACAATTAGGTTGGAGATTGCGCGAAACTCGAGCTTTCACCTCTAGGATCTCCAATTACCCAGACCATCCATGTACATTTGCCTACATTGGGGGTGGTTTGGAGGGTATATATTCCACGCCCAGGACCCCTCACGACCATCGCCGCCGTGCCTTTCCTCGTGCAGCTCCGCGCACTTCGCTGCCAGCTCCGCCGCGCCCAAATGTCCAGCCGCCGAGAGCTGCGGGTCGTCGCGGCGGCCGTGGCCCGCCTTCGCCAGCCAGTGCCTTCGTCTTCGAAAGCTGCAACGCCACGAGTGGGACTGGGAGGACGAAAATGGACATGTTGTCTTTCATTATAGCGATGGCCTCCAACCTACTAGCGATGGCCTCCAACCTGCAGAAAAAGAGTGGGAAAATGATGCGGTGTTTTTCATCATGGCGATCGTCTTGGACTGCCGTGGAATCGTGGCTGGAGTTGTGCTGGAGTTGCTCGCCTGTCTTCTTTGTCAATACGCGCACCATGGCGTGTCAGGAACACATCTGCTTCGCTCATTGTAATCCTTCAGAGTGCTAACACAACCTGCCCCTCAACATCCAAGGATTGATTACTTACAGTACATAGAGGTGACAGTTGTAACAACCAAGGTGCAAGGCTGGAATGACTGTGGCAACCTTTTCATGACGTCGTGGTGTTGGTACTCAAAGCAAAGTAGTGCTCCTCTTTTCCACATTGCAGTGCTTCTCGTAAGATCTCGGAGCTTTGGACATGAAACGTTGAGCGGTGGATCAGAAGATGTCAGAAGCAACATCGCCAGATTGCAAGTTGTGACTCACCTCTTCAAAGGTCACCTCACATTTTGTGACCTTGACATGTCCCATGGTCCACCCATGAATACATGAACCATAGCTGGTGTCTGAGCCCCACAAATCCAGAAATCCCACGATTGATCCAGAAATCGAGACCCACAAATCAATACAAATCAACCCCCGAAAAGAAAAAAAACATTAAAAAAAACACCTTGCCCAAGCTGGGGCGTCGGTTCTTCTCTCCGAACGCATCGGTCGGTGCATCGTCCCGCACGACGTCCCTCAGCCCGCGACGCACCGGGCGCCACCGGCTCCGACTCCACCCCCTTGGCCTCGGGAGCGAAGTAGGGACGGAGGGGGAAGTTCGAGCACCCCAGCAGCAATGCAGAAGTTCTTTCATCTTTCAGATTCTTTTAGCAAGCCTACTCCCAACTTCCTTTCAAGACCTGTTGCAGAAGTTCGAGTTGGTCTTCAGACTGCACTTCTCTCACCCTTTGTGGGCGTCTCATGTTGCACACCTCGGTCCGTTGGACCTGCTTCCGTCGAAATTCTGTGAAGTCGATGCTTCCTGTCGGTAGCTTGTCGGTATGTCCTGTTCGTCGGTCCGTGTCCGTTGTTGTCCGTGCACGTCGTCCGTGATCGTTTCCTGGACAGACTCATGGCCGTCGGACACATCGACAGTTGCATCGGACACCGCAAGCGGGAGCGGTTTCCTTGAGCATCGAATGTACGTCTCTGGCGCCCTGTTTGGCCAAACAAGGATCTCATCATCTCATCGCTATCTGGGGTGCCAATAACTTCGCGTTTTGACGGACGGCAAAGCCAATATACCGATGCGGTGCCCCCTTGGTCTTGTGGACACAAAGGGGACGCTTGCCGAGATGACCGACCTCTAAGCCCTGTCCTACCATCAAAAGGAATACGGAATATGCAAACAAGACTGGACACCGACGATTGAAGTGGTGAAGAAATTCACAAACCAGCGTCGTGACGAATAAGTAGATTCCTATCCACTATCACTATCTACCTCACTTCAGGAGTTGGTCCAGGGTATCCCATGTATAACCTTATTACAACCTTGCATTATCTTGCATTACTATCTCCAGCACTCCAGCAGCTACAGTTGCACTACATGGCTCTTCAACCGTCCTCCATGCCGGCTGGGTGCATGCTGCAGGAGAAAGAGCCCTTGGAGCTACGAGTTCCAACAAAATCTCTGTTCGAATAGGGTGACCCTTCTTGTTCACGAGCTCTCGGCCTTGGGTCGTGGGGCCGCTTCGGCCACTCTTTCAGCCCAGGGGGTCTGTTCCGGGTCACCACAGGGACCAGACGTCTGGCGGAGGTGGCGGCGGTGGAGGCGGCGGCGGCGCCTGGTGACGGTGCTGCGCTGGCGACGGCGGGCAATCCCTGTCGATTGAGAGACGAAACAGGTTGTTATTAATTGGGTGTTCCTACGTGTTTTGTCTCCTTGCGAGGGACAACCAGTAACAACCACTGCTACCTGAAATACCTGCTTTCAGTGTGTTGTCCTTTGAGCCAACCTTTGCCTCTAAGAGATCAGGTTGCGATGCTGCGAAGCTGGCCGTGTGGCTTTGATGTCCACAGTCAGTCATTTTTTTTGCACGCGTGCAGTGCCAGCATTCGGAAAGAATGCGAAGGTGGGTTTTGGAAAGTCATCGAGCTCAAGGTGGAATATGGCCGAATGCTTCAAAGTACCCTCCCTTCGAACCCTACCCCTACCACGGACATCCCAAAATTCCAGGCTCCTACTCAGTCCTATGTCCATGCTTTCCGAGCTCTCCCCACCTCCGCCATGAGATGGCGCACCGGGTCACCGGGTCACGCGACGCGACGCTGTCCGCTTGCTTCGGCTCGTGAAGGATCCACGGTCCAGGAAAAAATCGAACGAACGTCATTGAGAGGTTACAAAGCTACAAACCAAGGGAGGTCCAAAGCTGGACTTGACATGGCAATAACATGTAATAACATCATCCACTGTCTAAGGCTCTAAGGAAGATCTTTGACCAAGGCTGGAGAGTGTTTCAAGCAAACAAAACAGGTCATGCGTTCACAAAATGGATTGGGATTCTTGAAAACTTCATGTCATTATTATTGTCTTGCTTGATCGCCTGATGGACACGTTCCCTCAAGAAAATTGTATTGGTTGATGTGTTGTGTGAAGCTTGAGCGGGCGTGTTTTCTGTTTTGTGGCTCCACAGCCTCTGGCTGCTGGGGGTTGTATTGACTTTTCTGCGCTGTTCGAGCCGGCGACAGGACCACAAATGGCGCATCCAGCCAAAAAACACAGCACAGCGGGCGGGCACTAAACGTGTTGAACTGATGGAACAAAAGGGAAAAAGATAACATAATGTAGACTCTTCATTTGTAGATTTCATAGAGGACCCCCCATACGAAGAGGCTTTACAACCCAAATTGGGGGGCTTTATTGATCATTAATCAAGACTCGGGGCACTTGCGGCCTTCCCGGAAGAATCTCAGAATGGTCCTGGGAATCTTCATCCACCTGTGGGGTCAGAAAATTCACCCAAACCATCATAAACCCATCTCATCCCCTTCCACTTCCACTCACGTCTTACTTCCCACCCAATCACCGCGCCATCTTTGCAACCCGCGAAGGGTTTTGCACAGCGTGGAGGAGGCTTTCTGGTGCTCGAGTCTCTCCTGGACAACCATCGGTGAAAATTGTCACTCGTTTGAAGGCAGTAGTCAGCATCACTCCCCCCTGTAACGTAACCATATGGACTGCCATCTCATCAGGCATGTCCAATGAAGTCCTCCTTTACAGAGCCTCCATGATGAAGGGTGCTTGAACCACCAACCCCTCGGATTGATGAAGAAGGCCGTTCCAAACACAGGCCGTTCCATGTCTCATCCGCCGCTGATCCCCTCACCAGCCCCCCTGTGTGATCTCCTTCCACAGCTCCAAGGCTCACCGGATCAACCTCGCCCTTCACGCTCACGTCGACCGCAGTCTCGGCTTCTGCGAATCTGAATCCGCTCATGGTGCCAGGCGCTTGAGGACGAAAAGCCCACCGCGGCCGCCTGGCAGCGCGAGATCCAGCAGCGCGAGAATCCACGACACGATGCCGGACGGGGAGAAGTGGGCAAAGTAGGAGGTGCCACTTGGAACGCACTAGTAACTAGAAGCTACTTACTAGAGGGAGGCCGTCGCTATTAGGTTGGAGGCCATCGCTACTGGTAACAATAAAGCTCTACTTTTCTCAAACTTCTGAGACCCACCCAGCCCAGCGGGCCCCGTTTCTGGTATGAGTCGTGGCAGCCCCGACTGGTCACGATGTCAACAAAAACACCAGTCTGGTGGAGTCGTGCGAAGGAAAGGAAGCTTCAGAGCTCGGATGTTCTGGGGTGGTGCTTTGACAGAAACAAGCCGTCGCCTCCTGTATCTCGTTTCCATGGTCAGACATGGCCAGGAGTTCAAAAGGTCTGTCCTAGTCTCCATCCTTCCAACAAGTGCCATGCCATGGTCTTCCAATCACTTCATCTGTTTAGGTGCCCATGTGACCATGTGTCCTTAAATCGGTGCTTAGATTAGGTATGTCCCATTGCCACGGGACACTTACTTATATCTATTCACCAAAGAGTGCCGTTCCCAGTCTACTGAGTCTACAGTGTGTCGCTGCGAATTCACCCAATCGACCTATCGAATTCTTCGGGTTCTGTGGCGTCAAAGGTTGCCCAGCAAGCAATGCTTGGAGTGCTACCCTCAGGCCGACGAAAGTACTCTGGGCACCCGCCCACTCAAAATATGACAACGCTGAGCCAGAAATGGCCGGAGGGAAATAGATGTGGATCAAAGATGGTATACCTCCCATCAGATTGTAAAGGAGTAGATGTGGGCAATCCGTGCTCTTTTGGATCATCAATGTTTGCACCAAATCTACAAGGATCGATCAAGAACAGAAACCGTGTAGTGGACATGGTGATTTTCTTAGGATTCATATCAGAATAGAATCTATCTCTAGCTGCAAATTGGAAAGCTATATAAGATTAGATAAATAACAACTCAATATCCTCCCATTGGACATACCCAACATCTCATTGGACGCACCCTTCAAGCTCGGACGCTCGGACATCCAGCGGTGCGGCGCCTCGCGAGAGCCGCAGCTCGCGATCACAGAAGCTGGTGCGGAGCCGGCCCCTGGGCCTGCCGGTTCACACGTGGTGCGAAGGCAAACCCCGCATCCGACCAACAAGATGGCGGACTCCGGTCATCTATATATTTATATTAAGCTATCTCAGTAAGATTATGTAAGATTGCATATACGTACATGTGAAGCGAAGAAGAAACATGAAGAAACACTAAAATCTTGCCAGCATACTCATGCTCGCACATGAATCAACATGTTGGCAGAGAACACCAAAATGGTAATGGATAAACAGTCAAATGACTCCATACAGGGGGGCCATTTGCTTTTCACAGCCCAGGAGTGTTTTCTCCATTCACCTGGGCAGTGGCAGCTCCACCATGGGCAGGTTGGGCAACTCCACCACGAAGCCTTGGCGGAGAACTGTTGTATTGACAGACTCTGCTAATTCCACCCGCCAAGGCAAGAAAAGTCCATCTTGGCAAGGCCATCTTCCTTTGTTTGGCAACCCAAACCATCACACCCGCCTAGCAAAGGAAGATGGCCTTCCCAAGTCCTAGTGCCATTGGTTTGTCTCGAGGAGTGATCTGTACTTCCAAGAGTCTCAGCTTTCCGATGACAGGGATGATCCCCAGCCCAAACCACCAGGAGTCCCTCGGAGAACTCCTTGAACTTGGCAAGCTGCGTTGTTTGTTTGGATGCCACAGAAGACCTCCCTCAGCTCAATGACTGTCCCCTTGGTGTCCGTCCTTCCACCCGACGCACCAAGCGGCTGGTGAAGGTAACCTCCAAATCTCTGGGATCCTCTCCCGCCAAGTCGCCCTGGAGCGGACGAGGCCGGACAGCGCGTTTTACTGAACATGCTGGACGGAGTGGAGAGGTGTTTTCTATTCTTTTCAGCTGAACATGCAGCCCGCAGGGCGTGGGGAGCAGACGGAAGCAAAGGTTTTGGAGGTCTAAGTCTACTTTGATATCTCTGGTGTGGGTGTCAAACTTCCTTCTAAGATGTTTATCAGACCCACCCTGAGGAAGCAGTCGTCGGTTTAGAGGTTCAAGTGTCTTTTCCAGGATGTAGCCCTCCAATGGTGCGAAGATCTCCAATTCGAGATCTCCAGGTCATTGTGGAAGATGCAGCAGGAGTCATCCAGTCATCCATTCATCAAACGGTGTCAAACATACACTTGCTAGCAAACCTCTTGTACTTGCAGCTCCTTAACACCAACAACAACGCTTCGAGAAAAAGGAGCCCACCGAAAGCACCCACCGATCCGTTCCACCGACTCCGTTCAACACGGTGCGATCCGCAGACTTCGTCGCCTTCACGCGGACGTTGACCTTGGGCCCTGAGGTTCCCAGACGTAGCGCCACACGGTTGTCCACGCGCTTTGAGGCGAAATCCTGCGCCGCCACACATCCGATGGTTTGTTGTGTCTTGAGACATGGAGAAGATGTAGAAACCGAACACTCTGTCTCAATATGCTCTTAGGGGGTCTTCCTCAACCCAGCACCCACCATTCTTTTTGTAGGCCTTATTTTCATCTAGGCCAGTTACACTTGTTTGGCAATTTGGGAGGTACAACTCTGTTCTTTCCATTTCTTGATCCACCCCAATGGTCGAGAAACTTGCGCAAGCTCTCGAAGGCTCACACTCCACAAAACCTCCATGGAATGGCTTGCGTCCGTCCGCGAAGCGGATGATGTGAATAGCCTCTGCAAATTAAGTACACTTGGCCCTCTCAAGAAGGTATTTGCAGAGGCCATCCACGTCCATCGCCATCGTGCATATGTCCAACCGTTTGGCTCTCAAATACACCTCCACATCCATCGCCACAAGAAGGGATGTTACCCACCAAATGCTTTCGATCTGCACTTCCCCTTCGTGTTCACGCGCAGGGTCAACGGACGCTGCTCGTGTCCACCAGCTGCTCGTTGCCGATGGAAAGGCTGAAGGGGCCAAGAACTTCGACCTGTCGACTGCCCGTCGTCTCTGGGCAAAGCAAAGTGAGAAGACGTAGATCACTGTCGTGTAGACCGTTGATTCAAAGAAGGTCCCTCCAAAAAAGAAAATGTATATAAATAATTGTAAATAAGTTATTTCTAAATCAACCCTCCACATTAAGCCACTTATAGAGGAACTTGCATCAATCTATACAATGGTTTTCCTGAATTGTTCTGTGTCATTATCCAGAGATCTTTCTCTATATCAGGCCTTGCAAATTCCAAACCGCTACAGTAGAGCCGCACATATTTTTCCGGGCCACAAAGAGCTGACTCAGTTTGCATATTCAGTCAGAGCGAAGGTCGCCCGCGGAGCGGCTAAGCTTCACTCCTTAAAAAATAGAGTAGATTTGAGTAGTGTTTACCAGTTGAGTAGTGTTGACCCAACATGTTGATCCACCATGATCCACCAACAATCTCCAGTTCCCTGGCATGACCCTGCCGTTCGCTCGGAAAGAAGTCGTTGTTTTCTGCCGGCCGGCACCCTTCGCCGCGGAACCGTGGTTTCCACGCCCCGCCGGTGTGGTCTTTACAGGTCTTTACAGTAGTTTCAGAGTAGATGGCACAATCCCTGAAAGGTGGTGGAAAAAAAGACCCCAATCTAAAGAAACATCTTAGGGGTTGTGAAATCGACTCTGAAACCACAGTAGTTCGCAAGCAAGGTGCCACTCGCTTTTGCAGGTTTTGCAGTACAATGTCTGACCCCTCGTAAAGACCTCGTAGTTGTTGCTCCATGTGAGAACTCCAACAGCTGCCTCCTCAATCAGTGAAGCACAGTAGGATGCTTGGGCAAGCCGCGAAAAAGGACTACAGTAATTAGTCTTCGAGTCTAAACTGAGATGGACGCGTTCTCGGGGCATCTTCCCGGCATCTTCCTGAGGATCTTCAGGTCCCCAGGCCTTGGGGGGGCTTGGGCACCGCCATTCCGTCCCTGCCAGCCTTGGGCTTGTCCTGGCCACCGGCCAAAAAGGGTGCAAAGCGAAAGAAGAGTCGATACAAGGCCGCCGTCAGGGTGCTGAAGATGGACTCCTCCGCCGCTCCGCCGGTCCGTTTTCGCCTCGTTTCGGGTCTCTCAACCCCAGCGAGATCCGAAAACCGGAGGGAGAGCTCAAGCGAGCTAAGAAGCGAGCGAGAAAGAGCTGGGAGATCCGAGGATGGCCCACTGTGGGAGGTGTGAACAATTCAAGAGCCAAGGTCTTAGGAAGATACGTTTGAACAGTGCAATCTATCATCTAATTTGGAGAGCTTGACAAGAACTTGGTGGGGCTTAGTTGGTGCTTTGTTCTTTTCGTTCACACTGGTGGGTGAGGCTTATGGCTTCAAGGACCCATATGCGCTGGGAGAAGTTGAGATGGTCCTGAGCAAAATTTTGGGTGAGGATGCTGCTGTGTGCAGAAGTTCCTCCAAACAAACAAACGACAAATGGGAGATAGACCCCCAAGACAGTCGGGGATAACCACAAATGCAGAGAGCTGCAACTGAAGCCTATTATTGATGGATTTTGGTGAACGGTCCTGCGCCTGAATGACCTGTCAACGAACAATTGGCTAAATGAGGACAATCTGGGTTGAAGCCAATGCACGTCGATTCACCTGCCCCAATAACAATCAAGATCCACTCCAAAACAACCATTTAATTTGCTCCCCCGAACAGGTCCCTCTTTTGTTCTCCTCCTCCCCCTCTCCTCCTGCTTCACATCAGCAGCAGTCTGCGTGGAGTAGACCAAGGACCATCTGCCAGCCACTGGGGACTCGGTGAGTCCCAGATCTTCCAGCTCTTTGGCTTTTCGAAAGATCTCCTCCTCGCAGCTGCGACCCTCGCGGCCCCCGGTGGAGGGCTCGCGGGACCCGCCGTGGGCATAGTGGTCTTGGTGTGTCCCGCACATGTAATGAGGAGGTGCGAATGGAAACCCACAAAGGTTAGGTCTGAAACGAAAAACGGCTCTACTTCCTTAGCAACTATAGTCAAGTATTGATTCTATGTTGGTGAACTCAGGGCTAGACGTTTCTAGACACTGCCGGAATCCTAAGCTCAACGGTTTTAATCCCTTTAGCAAGCCCAATTCTCACACTACAAAAGGGATCAAAAAGGTTGGTCTGTCCACTCGGAAAAAAGGACTTCATACATACACACTCTTGCCACACCATCACTGCACGAAACCGTTTCAAAGGTTGGACAAAACTGAGCAGAAATAGCAGAATATGGACTGAAGCAACCACACCATCTCATGCCCAATCATCATACATAACCTGGACGACATAGTGTATGAACGAACTAAAATATGCTGGGAACTCCCTGACCCCCCCACCTTTCTCCTCCTTCCCTAACCAACACCGTCTCCTGCGCTCCAGAGGCCACCGCCCCGAGCAAGTCCTTCTTCAGCGCAGCCGTCGCAGCTCGGTCGCCTGGAGCCGTCCGAGCCGGAGCGGTTTGGGGAGTAGGGAATCGAGAGACCTTCGCAGGTTGGACTTCCAAGACGAGGAGAAGCACTTTTTCATACTTTTTCCAAGCTTGAAGGAACACACGGCATTCTCCGAATCACCTATTCTCCAACCAACGACAGCTCCGTGGGGTCGAAGTCGTGCCAATGCACCTCCAACAGTTCACCTGTTCTCTCACACCCTCCACTACCCCCCGTTCTCCCCACTCCACACCACACCCACACGGTCACCCGGCACCTGGCAGCACCAACGACACCGTGCGCGGCACCGTGAACGCCACCCACACGGTCAGTGGCGCCAAGGCCTTAGGACCCAGCGACGCTCGCCCCAGCGACGTTGACCAAGGGGAAATGCCGGTGTCCCCTGAAATGCAACACAGGGTTTCTCCGTTTTTTGTGATTTGAAAGTACCTGTACACCTGTTCTTCTCCTGCCACTGGAAACAAACTAGATTTGGGACATCCAAACGAAATTCTGCACCTCCTGCTTCGTCAAACTCACCTCACGCCGCTTCGAACGGGCTCTGGGTTGCTGGCCATGCGCGGCCTGGTGGCGCTTTCCGGCGACGCTGCTGTGTGTGGTTTTCGTTCCGTGCCGCGTCCGTTCCCCGGCGAAGGGAACGGTACAACGAACGACCGAAGGCACGGAACGAACAAGACGCTCTTCGTTAGACGCTCTTCATGAACGATGCGGCCAATGAAGTGCTGTATCCTGGCAACTGGCAACTGGCACTCGTATCCTATGACTTGCACCTCTCAGGCCCAAGATCCATAAACCCAACGAATCCCAACGAGATCTCATCGAGAATCAAGAACAGTACGATGTTGTGTGGCTGTAATTGGCTGTGTCAAAGGGGCAACCTAGCTCGACTTCAAAGTCATGTTGATTCACCATGGTTCATCTCTGGTTTCTACCGCGCATGGACTAGAACTATCTAGAAATGGGAGATCTAATTTGAGACATCGAACCTCAATGAGACTCATACACTCCCGGATGTCACACCCATCTGCCTTGCATTTTTTCGCACGCCATGCATGGGACCCAGTGCAAAGGAGACAGAGTCGCTTTGGGAACAAGGTCATCAACTAAGGTGCTTCTTTGGTTTGCGGGAGCGCCTCCTGAGTAGAGGAAACACCATTTTGTCATAGGTTCTAACTTGGTTTATTGGCCGAGTGAACGCTGAAATCATCCACCCGTGCGGGCACCAGGAGCTCTAGCAATAGGCGAAGCAGAATGCAAACTCTCCTGGTTTGGAGTTTCTGTTCCTAAATAATGCGTGCAACATGAAGACAACTTGCCAAGAGTGCAAACTCTGCGAACACCTACCGTTTGTACTGAGGGTTGGTCGCCGTGTTTCGTAGTTCCAGGCATTGTCATCAGCTGTACTGAGCTTGAGCAGCTGTCTAATCGTCTCACCAAGTTCTTGCCATACGCTCACATGTCTCAAAGCAATTATCTGAGTTCCTTTGGGCTTCTGAACTTTTTTCAAAGTTCATCTCACATACCATGCAGTGTCTCAAAGTATCTGGACCCCTAAACTCCGCATGTTTGGCTCACACATCTTCACTGCTTTGTCCACCGGTCAATTAACAATGAGGTCCCTGTGCGATCTGATTTTTTCCTCTCAGCGCATCTAGCAAGTGCGTGGGCGCTTCGCATGAGTAAGCTCCTGAGACGCTTCGCGGTATGTTCCAATCATAGCTTCCCTTTATCGCGGAACCGACAACATCGTGGCATGTAACTTCTGAGGTGCAAATCAGGGGTGGTGATACCTCATCAAGACTCCGAATTCCATGTGGAGGCTCATATGGGCGTGTATGTTAGTAGGGAAACACCCAGACCCAACCAATGGGTTTTGCTCTATTTTCCTTCGTCCATAGGGGGTCTTTGGGAGGTCTCCCTATTTTAATACACACCCATATGAGCACTTGTTCCATTCGTTTCACACGATCTCCAAACCGGGCATGCTATCCTAGATCTATGTGTATATATATATATATACTTACTTTATTATATATATATTGATATTATGACTGACTATGACACGTTGATCATTTGGGCAGGTCCACCGAACCAATGTATGTTCTTGGAAGATCTTGGAAGTCCCCAACACACTCAGTCTTGTTCACCAGGTCAGGATCTCGCACAGCGCTGGTTTTTGCGGCCGTGAAGATGGCAGGCATCTGCCCCCCGTCATACTTCGTATTGGATCACATAGGCTGGATATGCCTGTTCCTTGTCGAAAATCACAAACTCTTGATGGATTTGTCGTTCTTTGCCATGCCCTTTGATGTAGCCAGGATTCACAACGACAGAGTCGTAAACAGCCCCGAATTTATCTTTCTGTGGTGGCCGCTGCTCTTTCCACATGGTCTTCGTGGTGTGGTAGGCATCGCCAAGTGCGACCCTTGCAATGATCAAAGTCCTTTCTACCTTGCAGGTGCAGGCCCAGGTATGTTCTGGGTTCAAGCAGGTGTACTGATGGCTCTTGCAAGCAGCTGATGCAAAGTAAACACCCTTTCCATACATTCCACGGTGGCAAAGACGAGGGTCGAAGCCGTTGCACACGATAGATCCAGCATTCTCTCAGCAGCTGCCGTGCAATAGAATCTTCTCGTCAACATCTTTTGCCAGTTCCTCACCGCAGTCAAAGAAAGATTGATTGCAAGTCATGACTTTACGAGTATCAAAAGCATCCTGGTCAAGACTTGCTGGTGTGACAGAAGCAGTAGCACTATCCTGCCGCAAAGCGTCTCGCCTCGCTCTGTATCTTTGCCAGAGTTTCACATTTTCGATGCGGTGCACCGATTTGATGGTAGCTTGCCTCATGCAAGAGCACTCTGTGAAGTCATCTCCTGCATGCCCAGTGCACCTTAGGATTTCCTCCACCTTGCCATGAATCGACTGATTGTCCACCTTCACATAGTACGAGTACCAGCTTTCAGAGTGAAGGTTATTAAATTGCTCTAGAAAGGAAGCAGGTGTTAAGACCCACTCCTTGGGCATCCCTGTTAGAATCCGCATCTTCCTGTTGGGCACGTCGCTACGCCCAAACAACATCGAATGAAAATCAACTTTGAGAGCTACGCCACCCGAATTGATGGCTGCAAATCGATGTTTGGTCGGCTCTCGCCGAAAAGCCAGATAAGCATGATGCAGCTGATCGTTTGCATCTGGGGGAAAAGCATACCAGCTTCCTTCGACCTTATAGTCCTGATATTGCCAATTTACACCCTGACTGACTGCCTTGTTCGAGGTGTGCTCTTGCAAAGCTGTCTGCAACCGGAGATTCTCCTCAGAGCTTTCTTTCAATTTGTGCTGCATGTCATTGACCTGCTTCTCGGCCGTCTGCCACTTCTCTCGCTCATGTGCCAGGGCAGCCTCATAGTCTCCTGGTTGATGAGAAGCATGATTAACATGTAATGGTATCATGGTATGATGTACCATACCGCATTTATGCCTACATTCTGAACTTTGGGATTCCTGGAAAGGATGCCAAGAAAATGCTGAAAACATTCAAAAGCACTGCCCAGTCACTAACTTTGCCCTCCAAAGACTTCAGTTTCCCCTCTGCAAGTTCTCGCTTTGCTTGTTCTGCTGAGAGGGCTTGGCTGATATGTCTGACCTTCTCTTGCAGCTCTGCTGCCTTCTCATCAGACCCCTCCGGCACACGGGAGATATCTGAACCAACTCCCAGAGTGATTGTGATCCTCAAGCTTTCATCCACCTCCCCATGCACCTTCCAATTGGACGTGGGCGGTAGTTCAGGGTTGTCTCTTGGATGTCCCGCATTGTAGGCCCACACTTCTTCGCCGCCCACTTCAGGCCCAAACCACCACCCCCCTGAAGGATGATCCATCTCGACTGTCCCAATAGTAGATAAACACATCCATGCCGTCTGGAGGTCCCTGCTTTTTGTAAACAGGCTTCCCATGGTTGGATTCCTTGAGTCTGTATATTCCTGGAGGACTCTCGTCCGGAGATGTGTATGTGCCTTCAATCCACTTCGACACAGTCGCATTGCTGCATCCAAAGACCCAAATGGCCGGGTCCGCAGTTGTTGGACCTCCGTTCTTTGCGAGGCCCTCGGAGATTGAGCCACGGTCACCGGCATCACTGGCATGAGGGACTCCCTGAGGCACTATCCGTGGCATGACCCCGGAATTTGCGCTTTGACAAAAAGGTCCATTCTCTTTCAAGACCCTTGAACTGACGGTACCCGCTAAAGTAGTTCTACCCCACTCTTCCTTGAACTTATTTGGCATTTACAAATGTTAGAGTTTTTTCGTCCAGCAAACGAGAAGTGCTTGGGCAAAAATGGTGAGAGCTAGCGTCGGATGAGGCCCATGTCCGGCAAGTTGTGGTTGAGTTGAGCTATTTGCCGTTCAATAGATGGAATGAACCACTGAGTTCTACCACACCTAGAAACAGTATTTGACAGTATGGATCCATAGCCAAGTTCGTTGTCCCACGCCAAAAAGAAGACAGAAATCACTTAAAGGGGGACACAACGACTGATTTATATTGATTTTATACAAATTATTCGGAGCAGCGCTTTTCAATTGTAGACATATGAGTCGAAGCATAAATCATCATAAACCCATCATGCGCGGACGGATCTCTACCGCACCTGGAAGCTCAGGAGGGTGGGCTTCTGCCTGGTTTGAGATGGAGTGTTCGCTTTGTTTGGTGGCACCCAGACGTTGAAAGAAAAGCGGAGGGAAAGTAGGGACATTAGCTAGAACACAAAGCAAAGGGTACTCCAATTCAGGCTGTTTTGCATTGTTTCGCATATCATTTATCATGTTGGGAGTAATGTTGGTTCCACAGAGGATCGGAATGTCCAAAGGTCTTGCCTCGTGTGTACCTGGACCTTCAAGCAGCCTTAACTTCAGGGAAGTCTACCAACAAGAGTATTGAGTTGAGTTTGCTTCCTTTTCTTTCTCTCCATCACCTGGGCAAGCATCCAAGCGCTCCCTGAAGTTCTTGCTTTCATACTTCGCTGGATACTGTATTCTTTTTCCATAATTCGAGCTAAGTCATCACTGCGGCCTGCTGAAACTTCCACAAAGCAAATAACCTTCTTGGGCTGAAGATCAATAGAACAGTTCAACAGTTCCCAAAACACTACAAAACAATTTTTGCTTACTCCATTGGGCAAGGGGACCCAAAAGCTCCAAGAGACTTAATGTCACTGTGAATTAGCCACATGAGTCCCTACTTACTTGACAAGTCAGTCTGTCAGTCTGAAGGAGCTTCCAGAGGCGCCGGACACCGGAAACCGCCCTCCAACAGCGTGTTTACACCAAAACCATGCCGTTCCGGGGTACCAATCCAACAGCTATGTAGCCCAATCATGTGCGATTCGTTCGCTTTAGACTGGCGGCAGCTATGCTATGTCTCTTTCCTGTTCTTTTCATCATGAAGAGTCGCGGTTTGTCGAAAAAAAGGCTCCAACTGCAATAGCCATAACTAGCTCCACTTCGCCAGAATGAAGCAAACTAGATGCCCAAACCAAGCTAGGAGGTGATGCCCTGGTTACTTTGTCCATCTATCACTTCTTTGATGCTTTGATCTCTACCCAACCCACCTTGCATGTTTGTCAGGTATCCTCAGGTTGAGGTCCTCCGCAAGGGAGTCATTGCTAACGCTACCATAAGAATGACACATCGAACAAAGCTCCTTTGTCCTTTGGAATGGACAAATCAACAAGTCCAAAGAAACTGTATACAGGAGTGTCAAAAAGTTACTATCACAAGGCATGGTCAACTATATAATCCATCCCAAACCCAGTATGTCCCACTCAATTGCCTCCAGTCTCAGTCAGCAGCAATACCAAATGATGCCATTGGGGACAAACCAGACCGAAGGAATGATTAGAAGCACGTATCTTCTCAAAACCGACACGAACAAAAATGGCTGAACTTCTTTGAGCTTGGCTGATAGGTCGAATTGAAAAGTCACCGTGGAGATGCCAGTTTCTAGTCACATATAAAATGGATGTCCTACTGGTTAAGGCTCATATTTGACCAAGCTGGCTAAGACCGCAATTCTGGCACTTTGGCATCTAATTACTTTGCTTGCATCCACCGTTTCTTGAACGGAGAAAAGCTGAAGTAGAGAAGTGGATACATCTGGTTCTTGTCTAGCTAAGTGGTGTGGGGAGGCAGGCAAAGTATAGAAAACAGCCACGTTCAAGTCATGAACGAAATCATTTTTTGAAGCCGGGGAGAAGCACCAAGTCTGAGTTTCTTGAGTTCCGGTCATCTTTTTCAGGGAAAGCTCATCTCTTCAAGGCACATCTAGGAACTGGTGGACTGGTGGGGCTCATTACTCAACTCTTCACCAGGAGTTCAGTGTCGGGAGCTTATTGGAGGGTATATCAGGATGCCCAGAAACAACGGATCATTTACGGTCTAATCAAAACTCTTCATTCCTCGTTGCCCACAGCAACATCGATGTTTTCTCTTCCGCATCTAACCCGCGCGTGGGCGCTTTGCAGAAGCAATTTCCTGAGGCGGCCACGGGCGGGACCCCAGTATGCCCGACCCATCAGATTGAAGAAAGGTCGAGGGACGATGATTCTGTGATTCTGTGATCCGGTAGACTGGAGTCATCCCTTGAAAGTTGACTGCGAGTCTAGTTCTTGAAGGAACACCCAAAGGATATCGAACAACTTGAGCGCAGAACTTTTTTGGCAGCGGGCTACAAGGTCTTCGATGAACTGTCTTCTGCTCAACGTTCAAACTACATACTGGACGACGTAAGCAGGATATGCCTGCTCTCTGTCGCAAATCACAAATTCTTGGTGTATTTGTTCTTTGTGCGGGTGTCCGCTGACTTTCCCTGGATTTACCACCACAGAATCAAATGTGATCCCAAGTGAGTTCATTTCAGGGGGCCTGCACTCCGTTTGCCTGGTTTCCTTTGCCAGGTAAGCAGCCCCAAGTGCAACACGTGCAATGATCAGTGTCCTCTGTTGCCTGCATATGCAGGCACATGTGCCGCAAGCAGAGCAGGTGTATATACTGGTGTGATTTGCAGGCAGCTGATGTAAAGTATACCCCTTTGCCATACATACCATGCTTGCACACTCTGTGGTCGAACCCACTGAGCGCAATGCAGTTGGCATTCTCCCAAGAAGTTCCATGTAAAAGGAATTTTTCATCGACATCTTTGGCTAAAGCCTCTCCACAGTCAAACCTATCTTGAAAGTCGGCCATGGAAGGTTGATTGAGGCTATGCACGTCCAGAGCTACTGGGTCGCATTGCGACTCTTGTGCTCGTTCCGTAAAGCCTCACGCCTTGTCGCGTAACCTTCCACAAACGCCTTAAGCTCGTGACTCCATTGCCAAACAAGGTCAAACAGTGCAGTGCAGAGTTGATAAGAAATCACGAACTACACTACGCAAGTCTAGTGCCGAAAGAGGTTCTCCAAATGAAATGATTCTGTAAAACAGTGGGGTTCAGTCCCGGTTTTGTATAGGTGTATCACAAAAAAAAGGGAAGAATGGAACTATGTCGCCGGCAAGTCACCAATTTTCAATGCGATGCAGTGATATGACTCTAGCTACTCTAGCTCTTCTCATGCAAGAGCAGTCGAAATTGATGTCCCATGCATGACCAGTCGACCGAAGAATGTCTTGCACCTTATCTAAAAGGCTGCACTCCTCGACGTCAACGTAGAGAGACCTCAATCGCATGTGATTAGCTTGGTGCAACAAGGAGTCAGCCGGGGAAGCCCACTGCTCAGGTACACCGAGCACAATGCGGATGGGGCGAACCCTGTTCGTTTTGCGGCGCGTTTGCTGAATGTGCCGGAAATCAACGGTCCGAACTACCCCACCAGAGTCGATCTGGGCATGTTGATTTTGGCGGGAAGGGTGACACAGGTATGCCAAATATGCCTTCAACATCTGTTCATTCCCATCTGGCGGGAAAGCATACCAAATTCCCTCGTGTTGATACTGCCACCTTGCTCCCCCAGCAGCCACTCTGGAGACATGCTTGTGCAAGTCCAAGTCCGTCTTAAGGCGCTTGTTGTCCTTCTTCAAGATGTCCTGTAATTCTTCCATCCTGCCAAGTTTCACGTAAAGTTCCGCCCGGTGCCTCTGTAAATCTTGAACCGTCTTTTCCAGCTGCCGCTTCTCCTTCTGATTTTCAGCATTCTCATGCGAAAGCTAGTTCTTTAGTTTGTCTACCCTTTTTGCGAGCTTTGCCTTCTCCTTCTCACTTTCTGCATGTTTCGCCTGCTCGTCAGAAAGCTGTGCCTGAAGTCTTTCTATGTTCTTCGCCAGCTTCGCCTTCTCCTTGCAGAACTGGAAAAAAAGCCAGCAGCTCCTGAGGAATTGCAGAGTCGAACCCTTGAAGAGTTTCTAGTAGAAAATCGCGAAGCTCTTGAGGAGCAAGCTTCCAAGCAGCAGGCCAAACAGACAGAAAGTGAGAAGGAGAAGGCGAAGCTGGCAAAGAACATGGAAAGACTTCAGGCACAGCTTTCTGACGAGCAGGCGACACAGGCAGAAGGTGAGGCTGCCATTTTCTGCCGCCTTGAACAGGGTTTTTGTATTGAATATGCCGAGCTTATTCTTTTCGAAAGCGTTCAGGGCCAAAATGCCCACAGTCAAAACTAAATGGGAAATAGCCAGGCGTGGATGGACACCAAAAGCATGCGCGGCCTCTGCTTGAATTACTTGATGAAAGTCCACTGGATTAGGGCTGTGGATGTGTGAGATATCAATACTAGCTGCAAGCTAATCAGAAACAACAACTTGAGTAGCTTTTCTGATGATAGATTGATAGATGGACATCAATGATTGAGGACAGCGAAAGATCAGAAACACTGCGACATTCCAACTCCCATGATACTTTCTTAGATCATTCTGAAGCGACGCTCTGTACGACAACATATGACGGAGTACCAGCGTTCATCGGCTTAAAGAGATGACCACAACTTCATCCGCAACAACGGACTACACGGGCAACCTTTACCTGGGGCGGCACAGCCCAGAACGGATGGCTGGACCGGAAGAGTGTGGGCAGGCTGGACCACTCCTGCATGCTTTCACACCACACTTGCAAGGCAAAAGTCCACAGGGTGAGGCAGAGGCTGGGAAAAGGCAAGAAGGTCGATCGCTTTCGATGTTCATTTCAAAGCGTTTGCAAAAATGACCACTACCCGGCGTTTCCAGGGGCTTCACCCCAGACGGCTTGGAGCAAGAAGAGTCATTTGAAAATGGAAGTTAATGTGCCAATGCTCTAATATGATCAAGAGTTCGTACGAAGATGTGCTCGTTTGAAGAAGAGAAGGTGTGTGATAGCACCACTTTTGAACCCTTGGCCAGGCTGTAGCAAAATAGAAAACACACTCCAATCTTCCGAGTTGCATTTTTTCACGGGTGTCCTGAGATTTAGAAAGAATCACAAGAGAAAAGCAAACGAAAAGTTCTAAACCAAGTGTGCACCAGAATTTCATGTCCAAATCAACCAACCGCGCTCCATCCTGGTGGGCACGTGCTTGGATTGTTTGGACAAAGGTACATACAATGTCCTCGGTTGATTCCGAGGCTCCTTCTCTTCGTCGCGTTCTCCTTCTTTGCATCCACCGACAAGTCAAGCTGGTTGCTCAACAGTCGCGGGCTGAGCGATCATGTGGGTGAACTCAGGGCATCCGACTTACTGCCTTTGTGACAACAGTGTGTTCTGGAACCATCACTTGAATATCTTACATGATCATCTCTTGTGAATCTTGCGCTTAACTAAGGATTGTGAGATGTTCCCTACGGCATCTAACTGAATGCAACAGCTTCGGCACCCTTCAATCTGGGTGTTGCTTCCACAGAGAGACAAGCAGACATATCACAAGTGTTCCTCCTTGATGCTTCTGCTTCTGGCAGGGCGAACGAGTTACACTTCCATCCAACTTGGCAACATCATCCTTTCTGAGATGAATGAACCACTAATATACTATGCCATGCCACATCAATCACAGCTGATCGGCGCGTTCATAAAAGCTGGTCTTAAGGCCCTGGCCGCTTCGCGTGCCCTCTTCCGGGCAATGTCCCGGTACTTCAGGGCCTGGGGAGGTGGCAGAAGCCAACTGCACTCAAATCTACATTGGGCGCATGTCCTCATGTTCTACAAAACACCAGTGAAACAAGGCTGAAGTCTGCTCCTCCGTTAAAGTTTTTAGTGCTTCGGACACCAAAATGAAGCCAGAAGTGATACACGATTGATTGGCAGGCCAAAATATGTTCTATGTTTGTAGCCAAGTGGCAACAAAGACAAGGGGGTCATCAAAACGTTCACCCAAATTGGGTGCGTCTAGTCTTGCGAGATGGTTCGCCATCTGCATCTGTTTCCGGTACTAATTGCCCCAAGACACTGCTTTCTCTGATTCAATTTGTTCAACTGTGAACTGCAGAGAAGAAGGTTGAGACATGTCCATACTCAAAACGCTTGATGCAGAGGGTGGAAAGTGGAAAGGCAAACCCTCTAGTCTATGACCAAAGCTTCCCATTGATTGCGGAAGGTCCAACACCCCTGCTGAAAACTTGACATATTCTTTAAGGGTCACACTGGCTCACATCAAAACAGCATCATCTACATTGCCTACCACTATATCTGGCCTACCATCACCCCAGTTACCAGCGCAACTAGTCATTGGCAGGGCAATGATAACCCTGTTATCGTGCAGTCAGTGGAGTCTTACCCGCCTTAGCCATTTTCAGACCATGCAAAACCAAGACACCGCACCAGTTCATCAACAAGGAGGGGACGTGTTTGCTTTGGCACGATTTCCCCAATGGCTTCACACCAAATCCATACCTTGGATGCACCGGTGGCGTCCGCGGCCCCCGGCGTTCGCGTCCTCGGGGTCGATCCGCAGCCTCGGAAGGTCGGCACGGAGCTCCAAGGTGAATTCCATGTAGATCACGATAGATCATGAGGGAAGTTCACTCACCGGACTCTCCTCAAATGGTTTCAGGATGTTTCAGGCCATATCCTCTTCGCCAGCCATCACAGACAACTCTTTCCAGCACAGAAAGCTCCCCTCACATGGCTTTTCGCACACCGTTGAGACTCCCCACGCCGCGTCGAAGTCCTTGAGCGCCTCACTCGGCGTTTTTCGCCGAGTCCCATCGACCGGAAGTCCGTCGGAAGCCAATCGGAGCCGATCGGACGGAAGCCATGGGTGGACTGTCAGTTGAACCCGCAAGAACAGCAATCGATAGAAGCGTTCAAGGGGTTCACCTTCCCCTCAAATGCTTGACAGAACAACTGTAGCTGGCGGCATGAATTTTTCTGGATCGGTTCTGGACGAACAGAAATGGCATGCTTCTATTTGCACGACTGGCTGGCATTCGGCGCTTTAGGTTGCCCAAATCCATGGATAATCAGCCTGTGTAGCTGTGACGAAAAGCCACAGTCCTTTTTGTGATAAACTCGTGACATTGGATTTACCACAACAGGCTTAAAAAAACATGTAAAAAGAAGAACTTCCTTCCAACAACTTTGGAAAACAACCTAAAGAAAATCTAAAGAAACATGTTAAACATCAATACAAACAAGTTCCCACACCGCACCCCCCACAGTGGCACTTTTGCTTGCACCAGCCAGGCTCCCACTTCACCCTCATTGGGATCCTCATCGGGCTCCAAGCGCTTCCACTCCAAGCCATGCGTCTCCAGCAGCTGAAAAAGTTTCGCCTCGCGGGGCAAGTTCCGAGCCTCATAGACCAACAAGCCAAGGCCACCGCCTTCTCCATCGCGTGACCCGCGCGTGAGGAAGAAGGTCAAGGTCTCCACCAAGGCGTCTAAGGGATCCTCCTCCAAGAGAGACCAACCACCCCAATAAGCCAACTCACAAGCCACCAGATTCACGCACGTCGTCCGCAGCGTAGCCAGGACGGCCTCCATGGCGGTCCAATCCCCCCAGGGCAGCACCTCAAACGGCACCCGGACCTCGTTGCAACGAGCCGTCTCGGAGACCAGGCGGGAACAGTCTGGCAGATCCGTGGCCACCACTCGATAGCCCTCCAAGGCCAGGAACGAGGCCAAGCCACCACAGCCGGATCCCAGCTCCACCACCGGCACGTCGCGGTGGAACACCTGCACCACCTGGCGAGCGGCCACCTCTTGAGCTCTCCAAGGCTGGCCGGCCACACCCAACGAAGGGTCGATGGAGATCTGAATTCGTCGCTTCATCCAGCACTCGACATGAACTGCCTCTCGACATCCGCTTGTGGTGCCTTGCAACATGATGAGCTCAGGCGCTCAGGCATGCAGGCATGGCGGTCAATGATCTCACTCAAAACATAGTCAGTTCGTTTATCAAATATTCTTTTTCACCGGTGGGTTGGGCTCCAATGCAATCTCTTGTGTTCCCGGTTCATCCAGTTTTCTGGATCCCAAATCATGTTTAGTAGGTCCCACAGCCCGCGTCCTGCACACTGCATTGTCGCCCAGCCTCTTGCTTCGATACTTGTTATTTGGAGTGTTCTCTGGCAAAGCCAGGACATCTGCAGATACAATTACCTGGACTGGAAACTTCCACACTGAAATGACAGCATGTTTGGCTTCTCCTTCACCTCCTCCCCAACCCATGCGCCAGGGATCCTTTTCATTCTGGCCGTTGTGTTTAAACGGAACACTTCTGGGGTATCACCAAACATCGCGTTGAAATGGATCTCAAGGCTCGCAAACAACACAGCCAGGAGGTGCCAAACTTAAACAAGCATGCACTTGGTATTACAGTAGATGGTATATTGGTCCATCCAACAAACATACACTTTGCATTCCCAACCCACACAAGTGTCCCATGCCCACACCCCCCATGCCTCCCTGGCTTTGCCAAGGTTGGCCAGCGCAGCACCGCGTCCAACGAGGCCCTCCTGCCAAGGCCGTCGTCAGCACGGAGGCACCGGTGGGCGACCATCGGAACCGAGACCGGAACGGTGGCTAGATCGAGGCTGCTGCGATATCTTGTGGGCCAAAGCTTGGGTGTTGTTGGGACTATCAGATCTTCACGGTACGGTTGACCGTTGATAAATCAAACAAAAGAACATGTTATGGACGGAGATGGAAAACCATTCAGGTAGGGGAGGCCTATTGAACAACAGTCTACATTAAAATTCACTTTGCACCCATGTCAACAGCAAATGTATGCAAATGCCTTATCAGTTGGTGACCAAAGAGATGAACCTGTAGTTCTGTGATTCTGGAAGGACCTGAAACTTCATCCAATCGGCTGCCTGGTTCAACTCGAGAAGCAGTAAAAGCTTCTGTTGGTCAGTTTCACGGTCGCAGCCAGCACTGACATCGCGAAGAACTGCCACGGCCCGTTGTGCGTGAACCCTGTAGCCATAGGCCGCCCCAACCAAGGGAGGTTTTTTCGTGTTTTATCCAGACAGTCCTAAGGACTGTCAGTTGGAGGGTTAGAAGAGCTTTTCCTTCGCCTTCTCTAGGTTTCAGAATGCGTTGTCACAACGCAGTACTTCAAAAGCTGAGCAAGACCTTCTAGGAAGGTCATGGGTCACACTGCTTTGCTCATCAGTGGCGCAGCTAATCAGTTTGCCACAGGGGTGTCTGAGGTGTCTGATTTGCCAGTTCTGTATCGAAAACATGGAACCTTTGGGAAATATATTTGGAGCCCTCAAAATGCCTGGACTGCCTGGAATGGGCCAAAAAATCTGAGGATTTCTTTCCGCTCCCACTACTTCTTGTCTTGCAGCCAAGGCGATGATCTCAACAAAACAAAACCTCAGACCAAGTGGTCCGGAGTGCGGAGCTCTCCTTGTGCTGTGGGCAAAGCTCCAAGGCCGCGTCGTACCTGGCACAGATGACGTCACATTTGGGGAAGAAATCACTGGGATGATGGGATCATCCAAGTTTGATCACTGAAATATTCGATGTTTGAAGATAAACTTGTGTTCAGATTGATCCTAGCATTCGAATGCAGTAGATATAGATTCTTGGCCGATGACCACCTCTGCCAATAGAATGGTGAAGTCCAAGACCACCATTATGACCAAATATCTGCCATCCAAATGTCAAATCATCAAAAAATAGTAATCATCCAAAATCAAAAAAATAAACATGTCTTCGACTTCCGAAATCTGTCCCTTCACAGTCCTCGGACTTGTCGGCACCTCTCCATGGCTGCCTTCTGGTCGCCGGCACGGGCCTTGGCGAGGCCCTCGCGCACCCGTTGATCGGCCCAGGTGCGGCTCTGCAGCTTGCTCAAGCGTGCGGCCTGGCCTGGCGGCGAAAAGGTCTTCGGATGGAAGATCACGGAACGTCGAAATGGGTCATTCGTAAATATGATTTATGACACTTTATAAATATATGTGTTCATTTTGGGGGGAGGGGGGAAGGTTTTGTGTTTGATTCAGGGAACTTGGGATACTTGAGCTGGTGCCTCGACCTCAGGTAGATTCGGCTGAGTTGGGTGAATCAGAGTCCCCAGCTGAACATGTCGTTCTTTTGGGAAGGCCCCTGCTCTGTGCGCGCGCCCCACACCTGCTTCGTGGGCGCTGCCGGCCACCTGGGAAACGCGGATCGGTCACTCGGTCGTGCGGATCGGTGGGTGCGAAACCCCACCCACAACAGGATCGAGTGTCCACCATGGAGCGGTCACTATAGGTGTGGTGGATCGGTCAGGAAGGCCAGGTAGGGCGAAGGAACAAGATGGAAGCTGTGGGGAGGTGCGGAGATATGGTACATTGTGAATAGGTCACGAGCATTCATGAGCTATGTTCTCGAACAGAGCATATTGTGGTAGGTCTGACGAAAAGTAATATATGGGTGCATCCTGAGAGCACGGACAGCAGGTTCTTCTGCCAGGTTCTGAGGCTCCAGGAAAAGCCCAAGCAAGCAGCACCCTGATGTCCCTGTCGTTCATGTCCCTGTTGCCAAATCAAAGTCTTTGACCATCTTGGACCCAGGGAACCAGGGAAGAAGCGAAGAGATCGAGAGAGACGTCTGTGAGATACGTCCGGGGTTTGTTCATCCACTTCCAGCTGATCCAAGGCACAAGACTTCCATGCAGCCCGTGGATCCCCAGGCTTCGGGCCTGGCTCGTTCCACCGAAACAGAAGCCCCGCACCCCCCCCTTTTTCCGCTGGTGGGTTGAGATCGTTTTTCTTCACACTTGTTTACCTGGAAACAAATGGGAGATGTTTGATTTATCCGAAACAAAACTGAGCTGATCATATCTGAAAATCGTGATTTCTCAAGTCTACCAAAGCAGCTTTGGAACCATTTTCCAACAACAGCCCACACATGATAGTAACGGATGGCATATCGCAGTATGGCTTATCAAACCATCGGAGTGGCGAGTGTGAGGGCAACTGTGCGTCCATCCTCAACTTCAACACCCAACAAACAAACCTTCGACTTGAATCATCAAGATCTAGAGGAAAGATGGGTTCCTTCTGTTTCAGTATTGTTTAAAACCTGAATTACAAAGACTTTGCTGATGTGAGTTTCCGTTTCTTCACCTCCTTGGTTTGAATTGGTTGGACGGAAGGACACAAAAAGGATGATATGCTGAGGTTCGAAACATGCTTTGTGCGCAGACCGAGAGCCATGTGACACCGTTGGTGGACTCCGGAAAGAACTGATCCCTTCTCCTTTGGTTCTTTTCCTATCTATATGCAGGCGGATCTCACAGAATGTTGGACCTCTGACCTACAAAATGCCTCGCTGTACCGATCGATCAAGATCTTCTTGGTTCCATGTCTCTTCTCGCCCCAAAAACTGGGCCATGGAATCCTGTCTGGTGGCCGGCAGGAACGGAAGTTGAAAACCATCGATGGAAGTTCTCGGGCTGTTTCCCGCCTGTTGAATGGCCAAAGGGCCCTTCGATGACCTCACAACCGCCTCAGCATGAAGCGCATGGTGACCTTCGATGGTCAAATTAAAGAGGTCCTCCACATTCATCTGCTACTATAAACGCAAATTCAAATACACGAATTATATTACTATGTGACTTTAAACTTTAAACTTAAAGTGGTGTTTTCCATGGATAGAGAAGACAATTTCTTCCATGGTCTTCTTGGCATCCGCATTCGGGATCAAGCATTCGGGGTCGACTTGCTCCGATCAGGGTCGGTCTATGTCTTCTTGACCAGTAGCAGTTTGTTGAGGAGTTAGCGTACCCCAAAGCGTACCCCAAAACGGGCCACCCAATCTTCAGCGCGAGTATCGTGGTTTGTGGCAACAAGTTGATGGAAGTGATCCAGTTCCAGCAATGTGGGCAATCCACAAAAGTCCGTGTCTGGAATCACCTGACGATTGCCAGACGAGTGCTGGTGCTCCCAAAGGATGTGTCCGTGAATACCAAAACAGGGGGTATATATATATATATATATCAGAATCTTTGATATGTCATCTCTCATAATGATGTCCTCTCACGACTCCTTGTCAAATAGCCCGTCAGCCCGGCGTCAACAAGCACACACATCTGTCCGGCAGAAAACCCATCCCATCTGTCCGGCCAGCCATCAGATCAACCACGATCGGGTGGACAATTCCCAAGATCAACAGGAATCATCACCACCCGAAAATGTTCCCCTGTGAAAAAGCACTCCCGATTTACATGTAAAGTCATCCCCTCTGGGAATGTAAAAAGCACTCCCGCAGCCGAGACAGTTCGAGTTCCTTGGTCTTAGATCGGATCTGCCGAGCTCCCGCCGAGCTCCCCCGCGGCCGCCGCACTTTGGCAGGGATCGGAACGCAAGATCTCACTGATGCCGCCCTGCCGGAACGGGGGCCGATCCCGCGGCGCGCGCATGCGCGCGGAACGGGACGGATTTCTCCGACGGGTTGCTCTGAGGGTCGATGGTCCTAGGATGTCCGGCGACTCAAGCAGAAGTGGCAAGCTCAGTGCAGTTGGAAGAAGCGACTCGAAGCAGGCAATGGCCTTAAGGCCTTTAGATTAAAATAGTGGACCAAGAGACAGCTGTGTATTAGTTGGGGAAGTCCCCCACCAATAGGCTGTGGTCTGGCGATCTTTCCTGGGGATCTGTCGGGTCTCTATTCTACCACACAGCTGGGACTGGTGTTGAACATCGTCGCCCGAAAGGAACTTGTTGTTCATTGCTGCCTACCCACCCACCCGCACTCGCCCGCCGGGTTCAGCCTCAGGCCACTCTTCGCTTCGGCCGGGGCCTGGAGACAGAAAAGGTCTTCAGGAAGTGATCAAGGTTTTTGGAGAATGAAACAACTCTTTGGTGACAGTAAGTGAAACACCATGCAGTTGTCTAAGGTGTTTCAGTGAAACCCTTGGATACTTACCTTGCCGCATCGGCACCCGCTGCACCAACCAACTCTCCGTCTCGGGCCCCACACCCAAAGCGCCCAGCGGCCGGCACTCACTGCTGAGACCAGGGGCCCTCGGGAAGGACTGGAAAAGAGGACCCGCTGAGAGGTTCAAGGGGTGCCCCCATTTGTTGGTCACTCGGCAAGTGTCCTGTGGTTCCCCAAAACTAGGGGGTTGGTTCTCTGAGCGCTCTATCCCAAATAGATGCCAATCGCTTCGAAACCGCACAAATGATCCCATAGCTCTGGTGGAAGGCAACGCTTTTGGACACTATTCACCCAGCCACTGAACTGGATGGAATCTCCGGAAGCACCTTCTGTACTTGACTCCGTTTGACGGCCAAATGCTGGCTTTTGCTGCTGAACACTGCGGCCACCCTGGCCATGAATCTTTTCACTTGCCCGTCTCGGCACGTTGACCCATCCCAAAAGGCTACCTGGTCGCTCGATTTCACAAAAAGGGGGGGGGTAGTGCGGCAAGCCCCTGGAGCACTACGGTTTCAGTCAAGAAGGAGCTGTCCAGGCTGGTGATTTGCAGCCACACCGCACACCGGTGCCGACCCGTCTTCGTGGCCACGCGGTTTGGAACCGGAACCCCGGGCAGCTCACTGTCCATGGACACCCTGCAGCCTGAGGATGGGGCGATTTGAACCACGATTGGGTGTTGCTCTTCGTGCGTGTGAACACCAGGGTGGGCAAACGCGCAGCATTTCTCACAAACGAAGCAAACAGCCACCTGGAAAGGAATGTCATCTTCAAAATCCACTTGTGGGTTGCTACTTTGGACAGATCTTGAAGAGGCTTCTGCACAAACGACGTTCTCTCGTGCTCTTGCTCCAAAGAACGTCAAACCACGAAATCAATTGATCCCATCGGGTGGCAGGGAGGTGTTGAGGTTTGGCGACGTCGCTCTCTTGATCCGAAGGGTTCTACCATCCTGTGACCGAGCAGCCCTTTGACTCATTGATTTCCTTGCTGGAAAGGGGGGGGGCTATGAGGGCATCTGTCAAACGAGTCCAACATCGGTCAGCCAAGTGAGGGATGGGGTCGGTACTCAGTAGGCGAGAAACTAAGAGCTTTGGAGGAAGAAGGAAGACAAACATCTTGCAATGCAACTGAATGCAGCTTGAACCATCGGACCATCTAGAAGGCTAGTGCCATGATGTGCTAGCCTCGGCCCCTCGCGTCGCTCACACCCTACACCACTGAAAATGCGGACCATGTCTCTGGGGGTTGGAGGCCATCGAGGCCATCGGTGTGCTCCTCTCCGCCAGGCGCCGCCCTCTAAGACTCCACCGGACTCTCCGCCACCAGGCTGGGCGCCCAGGCTGGCCCCAACCTCCCGCAGCAGGCGCCGCTGCATGGGCGTATCGCTGAGGAAGCGCACCTGATGGTGCTGCAAGAAGCTGAGACGAAGTGGAGAGAGCCCAGCCGATCTTCGGGTCTTCAGCATCTACTTACTTCAGCCTCCTGAGTTCCACCACCACCCCAACCCCACCCCACGTCCTGACTCTCTTCGACCTTCCTGCCAGGATGCCATGCTTTCCCAAGAACAGAGTCACCGGGCTGCACCGAAGTGGAAAGGGCAGCAGCACCACTCTGTGGGTCAAGTGAGAACCACCAAGGATCCCTCTAACAGGTCACCAAGTGAGACCTTTCAAAAATCCTTTTCATAAGGCCAATCCAACCAGAACCAGCCTGTTGGAGGCTTCTGGTAAAACTGTACCCTTCGCTTCACTTTCGGAAGAAGCCCCTGCTCGTTTCCCACGGCGTTCGCACCGAGAACGCGCACCCGCAGGGGTGTTCCCAGCTGAGGAGCTGCGTCCCGGCCTTGGCTCGGACGCAGTCCAAGGAGTCGAGGAGTGGAAGGCAACGATCGATGCACCCACCAGCTGTACCCCAAACAAACCGTTCAGCCAGACTCAAATAACATTGTTTACATGTAAAGTACTTCTTTTACGTTAAATTACACCACCGTAGACCCCAAACAGTTTGTGTTTTTCAAAATCGAAACTAGAGCTTGCGACGTCCAGAGCTGGGAGACAAATGTAAAGGATTGCAAGGCAGAGACGGACACAGCAGTACAGAGCGGGCGGACACATCTTAAAAAAGAAGTGAGAAGCCCTAACAGTAAACCTTTTGGGGAATTATTCTTCAAGCGCGAACATGACGCTGGTCATGCTGCTCAGTCAGCAGGGAGCTGACCACGTGAAGACAAGAAACAAAAGCATGAGGAGCGAAGGATGTGACATGAAATTGATTTTTGGCGCCTAACGTATGCCCTCCGCCCCAACTGAACAGAGAGATCGCTGCCACGCGGCCGAAATCCAATCCGGTCATTCATCCAACGGTTGCCCGAAAAGGAAAACAAAGCTGAGAGAGTTACACAGTGTGGCAGGAATGCAATCCCGGGACAGTCACGCACCCCTTGCAAAGGAGCAAGAACCTTTCACAGGCGAACCTGTTCCAGCGGACAGGGCAGAAAACAGCAGTGCAGGCACCAAACCTGAAAGACAAAAAGAAAGAAATCACATGGGAGACAAATGAATAGAAATGCTATATGGCCAGCGGAAAAGGGCGGCAGCACCAGTGAAAGACCCGGGAAACAAATGAATAGAAATGCTGCATGCCCAGCGGAAAAGGGCGGACACCAGCAGTGACAGACCTGGAAAACAAATGAATAGAAATGGTGCATCGCCAGCGGAAAAGGGCGGGCACCAACAGTGACAGACCTGGGAGACTAATGAATAGAAATGCTGCGTGGCCGACGAAAAGGGCGGACACCAGCAGTGACAGACCTGGGAGACAAATGAATAGAAACAGCGGAAAAGGGCGGACACCACCAGTGACAAGCCTGGGGGACAAATGAATAGAAATGCTGCATGGCCAGCGGAAAAGGGCGGAAATTAGCAGTGACAGACATGGGAGACAAATGAATAGAAACAGCAGAAAGGGGCGGCAGCACCAGTGACAGACCCGGGAAACAAATGAACAGAAATGCTGCATGCCCAGCGGAAAAGGGCGGACACCGCCAGTGACAGACCTGAAAGACAAATGAATAGAAATGCTACATGGCAC
>CAXAMN010024140.1:1185-61676 GCA_963970005.1 Durusdinium trenchii | reverse complement strand
AATGAAAGGAAGTGGGAGACAAGCCAGCCGGGAACCCGACCACAAGCGCCCAGCCTGGGAGACAAATGAAAAGAACTGGGAGACAAATGAAAGGAAGTGGGAGACAAGCCGGCCGGGAACCCGACCAGACCATCCAGCACCAAGGCGACCATTCTTTAAAGCATTGAGAACCCCCAACAGTAAACTGTTTGGGGAAAAAGAAAAAGTTCTTCGAAAGCCACCCACCCACACCACCTTCCCTCTGGCTGCTCCATGAAACGCCATGGCCCGCACCGTCCTCCTGGCATAGCAAGCCCAGCAAACCTTCGCCGTCGACTGGAGGCAGTAACCTCGGTCGGCGTTTCGCTATAGAAGTATCCTTCTCGGTACTTTTGTCTAGGCACACATTTTGGAGACATCTCCGTGTGTCTCTACGTTTCTTCCCATAGAAGTGACAACTTTTATGTATTACAGTATATTCCTCCCAAGTATACGCTTAGCTTCTACTTGGGTGGCTTCTCCAACTTCTCCCAAAAATTCAGCTGACCCAACTCCGTCTGCTGATTCAGCTGCGCTTCCCACCTCAAATCATCAAAGCCATCCTTTCATAGATCGTCGAGTCTTCCAAAAAAATTACACCAGCATAGACCCAGATAGCTAGGCAGTATCCCACGACCTGTTGACATGCGATTGGCTGGAACAAGAATGTACGCAGCCTGCACAGCCAGCGTACGGCACCTCCACAGCGCGCACAACCAGCTGACACCGGCACCGGTGCGCTTTGCCAGCTGACAACACCCGCAGCGGCAGCGCCGCCGCCCGTCTTAAACGCGCGCTCAGCCAGGTCACAGCACCAGCACCCAGGACCACAACACCAGCACCAGAGCCGACACCCTTTCGAAAGCGCGCCCAGCTCATTCTTATTTGCGAAGAACCCCATAGCTATCCCTATTTGGGGAATAACAACGTACGATCTTGCGCGCATAAGTTTATGCGCACAAAAAGTATGCGCGCAAACGGCAAAGCCCGTAAGTGTCATTGGCCCAAGGGCAGGCAATATCCAACGCCACTATATTGACTTTGTAGCATTCCTGAAGCAACGATCTCAAGAACGATAAGGCCGTATGATCTTGTGCGTATAAGTTTTTGCGCGCAAAAGTATGCGCACAAGCGGCAAAGCCCGTAGGCTGCACTCGCCCAACGCCAAGCACTATCCAGCACGACTATCGTGTGCGTAGCATGCTGAAGGACGCTGAAGCCATGGTCGGTTGAGAGCCTGACGTTGCGCATAGAACATGTACAAAAGTACACGCGCAAGCAGCACAGCGGTTGACACAGCTGTCGGCCAAAACAGAACCTGAAGAATGTAAATACCCCACAGCGCTAATAGACGAAGAACCCTCAAGCGACACACCGTATGATGTTGCGTGCATAAGTTCATGCGGCCCATGACTGCTGGCACTTCGGCTGTTGGTCGCCCTTCACTGCTACAAGCGGCAGGTTGTCACCCTTCACTGTCAGAAGCGGCGTCTGTTTTCACTTCACTGTCAGAAGCGGGCACCAGTACCGAGCACCGGCACGCCAGCTCACAGCACCCAGCACCAGCACCCAGCACCGGTACCCAGCACCCAGCACCAGCACCCGGCACCCTCTCTCCACCACGTGCACAGCCGGCACCCAGCACCGGCACCCAGTCTCCACCACGCGCACTGCCAGATCACAGCACCGAGCACCAGCAGCACCAGCACCCGCTGTCTCCACCACGCGCACTACCAGCACCCAGCACCGGCACCCTGTCTCCACCACGCGCACAGCCAGCTCACAGCACCACCAAGTGCACAGCCAGCTCACAGCAACAGCCCAGCAGCGGCACCAGCAACACCACGTGCACAGCCAGCTCACAGCTCCAGCACCAGCGCCGGCACCCGGCACCCAGCACCAGCACCAGCAACCTGTCTCCACCACGTGCACAGCCAGCTCACACCACCAGCACCGGCACCCAGCACCAGCACCAGCAACCTGTCTCGAAAGCGCGCACGGGCAAGTCATTGTTATTTGAAGTAAGAACCCCATAGCTTCGCTATCTGGGGAACAACCAACTCCACACAAAGAATCATAAGAAATGAATAAGAGTTTGAAAGAATCATGAGTGGTGTGAGAATTCTTTGATGATCTTCAGCCTTCTTTCAAACCCAGCACCGCCGCCATGGCCCCCAACGGTAGGGGACTTTCCGCTTTGCTCGTGGACGCCAAGCCTGTGAAGGCCGAGCCGATACCGGGGCGATGCCGGGATCGGAAATGCCATCAGGTCCCCCACAAGGGTAAGGGGCGGCACTGGAAAAACTCAATCCAGGGGGCACTGGAAAGAATCCTGACCAGGGGGCACGGTAGGGGACTTTCCAGTGGAAAGAATCAAGGGGGCACTGCAATCCAAGCTGTCGCTGTCTGCGAATCATCAAGGTCGGGAGTCTTGCGTGCAAGCGTGCCGTCCGCGTCAAAGCTCTGAGAATACATGGAACAAGGATAGTAAGACACAAGGATATCTATGGAAGTGCCTCAAACATGGACCCCACAAGAAGAAATGCTCATAAAGATCAACCAGACCAAAGCCCCTTTGTCAGGGAGTCACCAAAGACGCTGTTCATGGAAGGTCCTTTTCGACCAAGCCCCTTAAACAGGACAAAAATACAAAAGAAAAGATTGAGATTTCTACAAGAAAATGACGTTCTTCCAAAAATCCATCCGCTCCACAGACGTCAAATGATTACAAGAAATTGATGTCCATCCGTGGATCCGTGGGAGATGCCCAGCGAGGTCCATCGATCTCGGCTCTCGGCACCCCCTCGCCTGGCTTCTCCTCGGCCTCAGCCGGGGATTCAGTGGATTCGAATGGAAAACTGGAAATTGCGCGAAGAGAGATATTATGCCTGAAAAAAAAACAGAAGACATAATATGGTGCATGTCCAGAAAGAACTTTAGATGCTACTACCCATTTCGTGATTTATATTGTTATATATATATATATGTTTAAACAAGCGGTCTCGATGTGTTCCAAATTCAATCTACTTGCTTCTTTGTACGCCAGCACAGCGGGGAGTGTAAGCAGATCTCTTCTTGTGCAGAGACGTTCATCATAGAGCTGCTCGCTAGTTACCCAGTTGGCTTAGTCTGAGGTTAACCATGGCTTTGCGTGACTCACCCAGCATGAGAGAAATCTCCAGTGGCAGCCGCCATCCTCGGCCCTGGCGGCCCTTCAGTCCACCATTTCTGGGCTCTCTGGCCCCATCTTCCACCTGGGTCTGCTGGAAACCATCACAAGAAAGTGTTGACTTGGGATGCAACGGTTGACCAATCCACATGCTTGGACAGCCGTGGCCGACTACTTCTAGTGACACGCAAGCAATGATCAAGCGGTTTGTGCCAAAAGGCACTTGTCCTTCCAAGCCGTTTAGAGAACCCCAAAGAAAATTGAAAAAAAAAACAGCAAACCTTCCAAAAAATGCATTGAGAATGTCTTCGGAGTTCTTTCTGTCCTATATACAAAGTAATTACATAGTATATACTAATCGTCATAATAGATGTTTGCAGTACATGGGGCTCAGTCTAACTTCAGGGGCCCATCTTTTGCACCCAACATCACAGTCGGATCCATAGGACTTTCCACCAAACACATTGGGGTCTTCTCCCCGCCTGGGGCACCTCGACCGCCATGAGGCGCACCTTGAGCGATCCAGGAGAAACCTGCCTGCTGCCTTGGGATTCCCGAGAGAAAGGTCCAGACCCCCTTGCTTCTTGACGTCGTGTTTACAATAATGCTTACAACAATCAGGTCGCTCCTGTACTAGGATGTTCAATTATTCCCGACCCTCCCATTTATGGGCAACGGCCCCTAGAGTGTTGGTACGCAAGAAAAAAATTCAATGTGTCCCACCGCACATGTTTTATCTTACATGTTTGTGTCGCTCAAAATGGAATGGAGATGAGCAGAGTCAATGATTTGTAGGCCTTGATACCGATTCTCATGCAGGCCTTGATGCCTTTCCAGACATGGCGTAACCCCCCCAAAAAAAAAAGGCACTCTGCCAGGGGAGCATCGACCGAGCACCCCTTCTGACGGGGTCTGTGGCTTCGCGGCTTCGTGGCGCCGGTGGCTGCGCAGATCCCTCTCCAAGGGTCCCAGCGATCGCTCCGTGCTTCTCATGGTGAGCACACACCTGGGTGGGACACGCTCCAAGGATCAGAAGGACCCAATGCCGCCCTTCACACACGCACGTGTACCTTCGATGCTTTTGAGCCAAGCCACAAACGAACCACAAGAGTTCTCCGCTATACTGGCCAAGGTAAGTGTCTCACACCTGGTCATAGGATTCCTCCAGCTTGCGCTGGGATTCCGCACCCAACCGCGCGCAGTGACTCCCTCCTGCCGTCGGAAACCGGCGAACTGACCCACCCAGGTGCACTACCTCTGCAGACCACCAACCAGCCAAGTCAGTTGCGGTGAAACCACCTTGGAAGGAGAAGGGTTCACATCTCTCTTTCATCAGAGATATCTTCATTCGCGATCAGTCACTAAGAGTTTTAGGAAGACAACCGAACCTGAAGACGATTGGTGACTGTCCGACATATTCTTATTAGACTGTCCAACATCCTCGCCGCTTGGCGGCACTACTGTCCACCCTCAACCACCCGACCTGCATGCTGGCGCTCCGCAGGCGCTGCCACGCCGCATGCCGCGCGAAGGGCATCCGCTCACCTGTGCAGCCCGGTCATCGGCGCGAACGGGCCCGGGCCGACGATCGAGAGGTCTGTTTGGGGAGTCGTTGGACCCTACTTGGGAGTCACACTTCAGTCACTACCACAGGGGTGATGTAAAAATGAGTCCGACTTGGACTCTCACGGGGTGCTTAGGCTGCAGAAAGGTCACAGACTACGAGCAGCTCGTTGGCCCACGGGTAAAGTGAATGACATGGAGAATGTGCCTTGCTTATTTCAGCGGGGATCCCACGGGTAAAGCATCACGAGAAAAATGTGGACAGCACAGAAGTGATTTAAGTTCAGGCACCACCGATTTTGTTCAATGTTCGTCTGATCTTCCTAAAGTGCCAATGTGTACAGGGGGTGATGTGCATCTAGTGCACCCAGCAGTTCTCTTCCTCCAAGCAGTTCAGTAGTCAAACCAGAAGTGAGAAAAGATGCTGTTTTTAGCAAATTCCTTGAGTCCTCATTTGGAGTGCCTCTTCCTCATTAAAAACTTCGTGACTGAAACGGTCAGACCTCACGTGCATCAATGACCTCTCCAAATCCTGTGCTTGTGTGGTTTTCTCTCCACCCAACCGCTGCACTGAGCCGCCCGGGCGGCGTAGCACCGGGCGACCAGCGCTGTGGCGCTCCAGGAGGCAACAATTCCAGCCACCCGACTCCTGTGCTCGGAACGACGCGACGCCAACAGACCGGACGGTCTTTTTTGGGGCTCCAGGGCTGGTGTTGGAGCCCATCGCCACCCTGAATCTGGAAGATGCCAAGGCAGAGTGGGCGGGCAACAACCAAGGATCGTCTTTCACCACTGCGAAGACAATCTCCATTTACTAGGGGAAGTATCCCTGAAATCAAGCACGAGCAGGTGGAGAGTGTTGACCCACAGCCATACCATCATGATCCTGTAGCTGATAGAATATGGAATATGGATCGCTTCAAAATAGAGTTTGGTAGTGTGACAAATCACATGTTTTTGGGGCTCATCTGGCTTGTCTGTTGAAAGCAGTGAAAAAGGAATCTCTGCGGACTAAAAGACAACATAAGCTATATAAACTATGAGGAAAGCTAAAGGAAAAAGTCATCCACATTCATTAAGACCATTAGGAAGTCCCTCCCACGACAGTGCCAAGGTTGGCATCGCCCCCATTGTTTGGGCACCATCGAAAGACCCGGTCTCCACCCACCAAATCTGCGATCGATCGATCGATCGATCGATTGGTGTCGGTTTCGGGACCGGGGTCGCTCCAGGAAGTTCCGCAAGTGCAAGACGGTGTCCGAGTGCGCCGTGCCCGCGTCGTCCTGGACCGCCGTTTCACCGCGGTGGGGGAGGCGGACGGAGGACCCGAAAACACGTGTTTCAGCGACGGCACACGGTGCGGTTGCGCGTGAGAAGGGAGGGACGTACCTCAAGCTGTCTCCCCGTGGTCGGAAACAAACTCTTGAACAGGAACAAATGATAACAAATGGGGTGCCTTCCCCATAGCTTGCTGGCTTGAACATGCTTTTTGTTTTTCGATGTTAGCTCCACGTGCTCCTGGCTTGGGAGTTCCCCAATGAACGCTCCACGGGTCCTCTTTGGACTCCTCCGGGCTTGGTGAGGCTTCCGGTCGCCTCCGCATCGTGTGACTTCGAGTTCGCTTCGAAAACTCCGGATAGCCTCGGAACCGAAGAATCCTGCCGTTCTCCATCGACCTGGAGCCTCAAGGTACCTCAGACAATGGGTACAAGTACCATCATGTACCTGTTTTATAGGGCCATGATGGCCATGTCCCATTTTCTAGAATACTTTGGAGGGTCCATCGGCATCCATCTTCAAGTTGGAATGCTGAGTGGCCGCCTTGGTGGGAATATATATATATATATGTATGTATATCCCTTCCACCTCTTCAGCCCTGGAGAAGTTCAGAAGAGAACCGGGGCGTGGCGGTGAAAAACCAAGTTTGACCAAAACGAGTCCGTTGAGGCGGGAGGGAGGACCCTGGGTGGCGGTCAGCCGACTGGAAGAGTGACCAACCTTGGAGCCAGACCATCCTTTTAAGCACAGTGGATCGTATCCACATACAGCAGGAGGATGAACAGAAGGTCTCTTTCAGGAGCACGGCTAAAATGCAAAGCAACACGCTCGCTTCAGCAGCCAAATACCTGACACTGGATCTTGCTCTTCATTCTTGGCCCATCCCTCATGTGGCCATACTGCATTTCTCATGCTTGTCTACTGTCAAGTTGATGAAAGAAGTCCATCCTGGCATCATCCCCCAAAAAAACAAGTACACCAGCATAGACCCAGATAGCTTATTGTTATTTGAAGTAAGAACCCCATAGCTTCGCCATCTGGGAAAAAATACAACTGTTGAACGTTCACCTGGTATCCCAAAAAAAGCACCACACGAATCAAAAAAAAACATCTGTTTCTTCACCGCGGAAAGCTGCCATTCAATCCCCCATGCCCCATCATCGGCCCATCCCCCATGCCTTGGTCGGACAGCACCTGTGGTCACGGGTCCAGCCACATGTGATAAACCCCCTGGGCCCCAAACACTGCGTGGAATGTATACCTACCTACCGATGGACGAAAAAATATACAACCCTTGACCCCAGACACTTCCCCCCCCCACCCCAAAAGCTCAATCAATTCAATGTTGACATGATTCCCGGAGACTAGGGCCAATGAAGGTGTATATACTGTATATATGCCATACATGGAGTACTCCTTCCTTCTCGTGGCAAAACGGCAACTGGAGGTGTCATGTGACATGTGGATGTTTTTCCTCGTCAGTTCTCTCAGATCCTTTCGCAAAAAAACGAATATTGGATAACATTGGCACATATTGGCACCGTTAGACTTGGGGACCATGTTGATTCTTCATGTTCAGGTTCCCCAGTTTAAGAGTCCCCGTCTTACAAGAATCTGTCTTCCAACAGCGAAATAGACTCGGATAGATCAGGATAGACTCCCCCCGGAGGTTCTGTCCTTCTGAACCTATCCCGGGTTGACAAGAGAATATCCAAGAACCGAAGGAAGAATGTTCATGATCCTCTACCACAAGCGCAACTGATCAATCTCAAAAACAGTGATGCAAAGGATCGGAGATCGGATTTGTAGCGCTGTTCAGAATGTTGCTCATTAACCAGAAGACCCACAACACCGCGTCCTCCACTACGCCGCCTTGGCTCTCGTCCTCGCTGTCGCTCACCTCCACGGTTTCAGCAAACACATGACGAGCCGTCGGACAAAGGGCATGGCAGGTACGAGACGCCAGGAGCTGAATCCGCCCAGGACGTAGCTCTCGTGCGATGAGAACACATCGCCCATGTGCGATGAGTGCAGGCTTTTTGATGTCAAAACACCAGGGTGTTGCACATCCCACCGACGCCGGTGCCTGGATGCCGCGCCGACCGGTGCGCCCGCAGGCCTCGGGTGGGACGCTCGGTTCGGCCCGCTTCAGCGGCGAGATCCGGTGGTCTTCGGTTCGAGCAGAAGATGATGCCAAGCCCAAAACAGCCAACAGTGAGGTAAGGTAAGCTAGAAAAGCTGCGTTGGGCTTGAGCGACCTGTTCTAAAGTGGTGCAAAAGAAAGTGGCAAGTGCCGCATGAGAGAAAGTTGTGTTCCAAGTGCCGCATGCTGGTTGCCTCAATCTTGGGAAGGGCACAGGAGGATGGTGTTTGGATAGGCCGGGTGAGGGAAGGAAGGAGAAAAAACTCTTGCGGGTCACCACACACACCCACCTTGTTTGTCCTCTGACCCCCCCAAGACCTCGCCGCTTTCATCACCAACCACTTCGCAGGAAGTCGGACAAAAGAGCAGCCTCAAAACAGGGTGTCTTTCAAAAGAACATGGCCCTCACCGCCCCCAAAAGAGTGATGTTCTGCCTCTCATGGATCAGTTTGTTGGACTCCATGGAGGAGATGATTTTTAGCATACACATGGCTTGCTCCATTGGCTCCATCAGAACGGTTCCTCCTCCCGCCCTCCCGCCAGACCCCTCGCCAAACCCGACCTCGCGGTCCCGCCTCGGAGCGAAGGCCTTCGAGGACCAAGTCCCTGAGATGAAGTCCTCGCGCGGCCGGGCGCGGCCGTGCGGGTGTGGCCGGGTGCGGGCCGCCCCCAAAGTTCGCTGTTGGCGAGGTTCGGTCCGTTCAGTTGGTGGGTTCAGTCCGAGTCACTGGAGGCTTTGTGATGAAGCCTCTAAACACAGGTTGGCCATGTTGGACGGTCAGTTCATCCGAAAGACTATCTGTTTGTCTTTGGCAGGCCTCGACAAGGCCTTGTTTCATAATATGCAAAGGGATGTCAGGTCGAGTAGCTTCAGTAATCAGAAAGAAACCATGGGGGAAAAACAAGAACTTGACAGAAAGAAACATAAAAGAAACATAAAAACAAAGAATTCAACATGTTCTTCCCCATGTGTGGCTTCGTGTTTCCGCTCCTTCCGCATCGAGATGGTCGTCGAAGCTTTGCCTCGGCCCGTGTCACAGGCTCCGTCGCGACCGCGGAGGTTTGGCAACTGAAATGCACGCTGTGTTGTGTCTGTGCCTCCAAAAGTAGCCCCACTAGAGAAGTAGAACAGGAGATGCTAAGGGCAGGGTTGATCGCTGTACCAACCAACCAACCAACCCAACCCAACCCAACCCAACCCAACCCAACCCAACCAACCAACCAATAGCACCCACAATGTCAATCATCCATGGATGACGTTTGAACTGAACCCACGAACTGAGAGATTCTGTCTATTCTGTCTGGATGGCATACAGGCCTGAAGCAAGAATAGTCTGCGTGGTGCGGCAAACTGGCAGAGGCATGTGAAGTAGTTTGAACATGTCCAGTCTTGCCAAACTCCGGACGGTTTGCCAAAGCATTCCCCGCAACGAACATCCTGTCGTCACGGGTCTCCCATCTTCATGTTCACAGGGGTAGTCGAATGATGAATGATGTTGAATCATGTTGAATCTATAAGTGCTGTCTAAATTTGCCCATCAAATCTTGCCAAGGTGAGAGAAAAGAAGCTATAGAAAACATCTGGTTGTGGCAAACTTCTATCCATCCTCCCAACTTCACTTTCTTGTCCCAGTAGCACATGGCTGGAAATTCGAACCAGTAGACCACTCGTCTTCGCCTTCGCCTCGAGGCAAACAGAACGAGACATCGAGCAGTCCCAAGCTCAGTCCCATACTCAAACCATCCATGGGACTGGAAGACGAAATGCTGCCACTTGCTGCCCCATTGACCCCAAAAAATCAGGGTTTGAATAGGTCATGCAGTGATGCTATAGGGCATGTCTATCTCTGGACCCGAAAATAGAAGGGCACCAAATTGGACCAATTGAGCAAAGGGCCCCAAGTTGGACCCAAGAAATCGAAGCTACAACCAACTACTGCCCTTGCCGAGCAATGGCCCCATCCCATGCCTTCGCTTGAGGCAGCCGGGTGGTCACCTCACTCGGAACGTCCACCGGCACGACCAATTTTGCTGGTTTTCAGCCCTTGTTCGCACCGAGAAAAACCCCTCGCGTCTATGGTCCCGACGCCCCAGGCCCCCCCACTCGCCGGGCTGCTCCGTGCTCCGCCGCGCCGTGCTCTGCGGAGTGGGTCGCAGGGGTGCTTGGCACCTGGGTGGAAGACCGGAAATGGGGTCACCAGCCCAAGTGGATGATCCTGGAGGTGGAGTGATCCTTACTCCTTTGGGCCAACTATGGCCAGCTTCACCAGGATTTGATGGATTTGGACCTGTCATTTCTTTAAAGAATTGCTTGGGGTTCCGTGAGTGATATCCAAACTTGTAACACCTAAGCCCAGAGCTGGGCTGGAGAATCTATCATGATTAATCATGATCTATCCAGATAGATCAATCAAGACGTCGTGGTATAGCAAAATGTAAGAAAAGGAAAGAACTCTGCCGACCGTCTCGACCATCCTCCTGCCCTCACCGTTGGCCAGGATTGGCCAGCTGTTGGGCGTCAGACCCTTCAAAAACATGAAACTACATTAAATGTTTCTCCATGCCTCAAACAGTTTCTCGCTGTTTCTCCCCATTCGTCGTCCCCAGTTCTGCCGCCCGCACCGCCGAAGTCGGCGGGGCGAAGGCGGCCTCGCCTGCACAGGCGGTCGGCAGGCCGTGGGGGTTCGGAAGGAGATGGTGCTTGGTAAGGAATGAGGGAAGAGATCCTTAAAAAATCTCGTTTTGGAGGTCATTCCCCTACGCACCAGTGAGAAAGACAACTCTCCAGGACTTAGTCCTGGGCCTTGAGGCCGGCTGAACTCCGTTTGGACCACCGATTCCGGCGTGGTCGCCGCTCGCCTTTCACCGCCGGCAGCGCAGGTGCCACAGGCAACGGAGCGCAGGTGCCTTGGAGGGAAGCGAATCACAGACTTCATGGGACTTCTGTAGATGATGGCTTTCAGAAATGATGTGTTTGACTTTTCAATATGTTTCAATCAGCCACAATGCGTCTTGTCAAGTTCTGGTCGTCACTATCGTCAATGATGGATCAGGCTGGTAAGGATGCTTTTGCAAGGATACGCAAGACTCAGGGATTCAGCACGCGCCTACGGCGCAGTGCTGTAATGCCACCAGCTGATGCCACCTGCAGATCATTCAATTCTCAACTTGTGAGAATGCTGCCATGGCCATTCACCCCATTGAAAACCAACTGCACAGCTCCAAAGACCTGTTCAATGCCCCCCCATATCGTCAGGCCGTCTGTTTCCGGTCCTTCCTGAGAACTCTCTCCCGTTCGCACCAGCTGGCCACGCGGGCCCGGAGGGTCGGCGTCGGGTGTCCCACCCGGCCTCGCTGAGGCCCAGCTCGAATCCGCATCCCACCACATCCAAAGGGCTCATGCGCCGAGAGACATGGATGGAGGTTTCAAACTAAAGGCGCCCGTCCAATGGAAGGGATGAAACAGTTAAACATGCTGAGAGGAACCCATGGTAATAATATATGACAACGATATATAGTCGTTCATTGGGGCCAAGTTGCCATCTCACTTCCATCTGCAACATGCGAAGCTGAACAACCACGGTGCAAGTTAGTGCGAGAGCATATCACAGGATATCCATACAAGAGATGTATTCTTGAAATCTTGATTGAAGTAGTCCGTAGTCCAGTCACCGTACAACAAGATGTCCCTTCAGTTCTTTGTTCATTTCTTGCCGTCCTATGACCTGGAAGTCGGTGAGAAAGAAAAGAAGCATGCGAATCCAGCGGAGTGAGTGGGGTCAACATATCAATTCATTTCTTCTCATCTACTGTTTGACACAGGAGCGGCACAGAGCGGCAGTGGCAACACAAGGGAGCACGCCGAAACCTGAAGAGTGGTTCCGACCTGCTTCCGGTCCATCCCTTAGAGTCCAAGTTTGACTCATTTGACTCCGAAATGGTAGGGACTTAGTGGGTTTTAGTGGGTGACTCCCAAGGTGCGGAGACTTCGTCAAAACACATGTCCTGGTTTGACTCACATGCCAGGGCGCGGCAGTGGTCCACAGTCCCGTCTCTTCCCGTCTCGAACCCATCCGCGAAATGTCCGCGATCCATCCAAGCGAAGTTTCGGACCCAAGGAGATGAGGAACGGCCGAGACGCTGCCTTTTTGCACCAACAGCACCCACTGCTTTAAAGTAGACACCGGTACTACCAGTGTCGCAATACAAATCAGAACAAACAAAGCATCGCTACCAGTGTCGCTATTAGCAGAGATTCAACCGCTTGTTTTTGCGGGCGAGGAGTCTCAAGGCAGCATGTCTAGACTAAGTCGCGTCCCTGCAAGCCCTTTCGCGAACCCTGTACATAAATACAAGTCTGTATCTCAGAAATAGCTCGCCCATCATCGTGGCAGGCACGCGTCTGGGAGTCGAGCGGGAGGAACAGAGGGACCAGAAATTCATGGAGGATGGGAGTGGGTCAAGACTTGGAGTTCCAAATCCTGGTTTGGGTGGGCCACCTGCGTCGATTCTGTTCACGAGGCCCGGAGAACGGCCATATGGAAGAAGGAGTGGAGCTTCGGACGAGGGACTTGGGAGAGCACCAGTATTTTTGAGCACCAGTATTTGAGCAGGCCTTCCCAAGCGCCCAGTATTTGAGCACGGCAACCAAAACCCAAAACCATTCGTGATATGTGTTTTTTCGACATCACATCTCAAAGTGATCTCTTTTGACTTCCTACATCGGGCAACTTTGGGCTTTTGGCTTCACCCAGGTTTGGAAGAAGTGCTGCTGCTGTTGTATAATGTTGTCTGTTTGAATAGAAAGTTGAACCTACACTCCTCAGAGACGTCTTATGGCTCAAATCCCAAAGGCGAGTTTTGTTGAATTTCCAAAATAGCAACAACAACGAACCTTGGAGTATAGTACAGTCCAAGGGAATACGGTGCTTCAACCAGCTTAAGTGTTCTCAAAAGGAAAGTGCTAAGTGTCCACTTGCGGATGCCAAACCTTGCCACCCATAAGGTAAGAGCCTGGTAAGACTGCACGTGTGTCCCCCGCCTGGCACGCATCACAATCCCATAGTAACACAAGATCGTGAGACTCGACCGACAAGTCTTCCACGTTCTTTTGACATCGCGAAGAGACAGACAATGGGGTTGTTCTTCCTCGGAACATGTCACCACCGTTGCACCCACTTCTCTCGTCAAAAAGGGATGTTCGGGACTGCTAAGCCGATCGCTGGGTGTTCCTTTCTTGCGGCGCGATGTACCGCCGTACCGCCCTTCCACCTGAGCTGTCCGACTGCATTGCCGCGCACTGCCTAGAGCAGGTTCACCTGAGAAAAATACAAAGCAAACAGGTGCGTTTGCGCAGGATTTGAGGATCTCTTTTCACAGGATCTGGACCCCTGGCAGCTTTCCCTCTGAAGGAGAACCCACAGAATCAATTTTCCTCAATAGACCCTGTTTGTAGAGAAAATGATCTCCCACGTGGGCTAGAACCTTCCATTCTCTGCTTCGGTGGTTTGTTCAATCCAGCGAATCTCTGCGGTCCCGGAATGAACAGGGTGAAAAATCGACTGAAGGAAGACCCTCCTGCACTACCAAAAACATGTACCAAAGGAAGAAACTCAATGGACTGGCGGAAATCATGGATGGACATTGAAGGACTTAACGGTGACTCTGCAGGACCACTGGGAGCCATGTAAAGACCAGGAGCCATGCGAAAACTGGACAAAATCAGACTTCCTTTTCAATGCAAGAGGCGCTTCTTGGGAAAGACCTGACTCTCTGTGCTATGGACGTTTCTCTTTGTATCTGGACGAACACTGAAGGTTTTGAATGGCAGGCACCTACGGTTTTCCTTCGCAGCTTGAAAGACGGCGGCTTGGAATTTCAGACACCAAGTCTTCCACCGACCATCCGCCTTGGCCGTGGAAGAGTGAAACCACGCAAATTAAATTGACCCACTGACCGAGGAAACTGACCAAATGGAAGAGTGAAACTGACTCGTGGGGTTTTCTGACCAAAAAGGTGTCCGATGGCTTTCAGGTTCACAAACGCTCACAAGACCTCCTGCATTCGGGTCAGATGGTCAGGGTTTTTTTAACCGGGATTCATTGTCCCGTTGGTGAGCAATCTGTTCTCCAGCACCACTTGTGATTCATGTTCCATGCAAGAAGACAGAGATCACGCCTGCGATAGAGACGTGACAAGGAAAGTCATGAAAACTCCTCTGTATAGGGATGTTGCTGATGTTGCGGAAGTCTGGACGGTGGAGGATGGTGCAAAGCTCGTGGAGGATGGTTGTTCAGGCAAAATGGGAACAATCAGCGGTTCAGCGTCAAAGTCACAAATCAGACTGTCCAGCTCCTCTTGGTTTTTGCATCAAGGGCCAAAAGTAGGAACATATGCCCCGAAAGTATATACATATCCCACGCTTCTTTTGCCGCTCTTTGCTAAGATGCCCAAGCGTGAGTGAAACTCAACTGAGGAGGCAACTGCAACGAACAAATCAACTTCGGCCAAGTTCAATGCTCATGCACAAAGTACAATGCTCAATGCACGACTGAACTGCAATGCACCATGCTGCTGCCTCTTCCATCCTCAATCTCCTGCAACGCAAACCAAAAACAGAGGAACATGAAGTTTGGTAGGGTACAGCCATTGAAACGACAGGGGTGGAACATACCCCCAAATCCAGTGCCATGGTTCCAGCAAATGCGAGCACCCCCAGAGAGGAGAGCCAGGCCAAGGATTGCACAAGAAATAGGCGCTAAAAGGACGCCCTGGCGAGAGCCAGGTTCTTCCAGTCGCCACTTTTTGTCAACTTGCCAAGATCCGCTCAAGTGATGACGATATTCGGGTTTCACCTGCTGGACTGCAGTAATGGCATACACCAACATATACAGGAGTGAAGTTTGTTCGAACGATGCAAGACCATAGGCCGTTAAGGCCAAGTTTGTGATCTCAACACAAAAAACAACCAGCTCAAGAGTCAAACCTGCATAGGTCTCACACCACAAACCAAAAGTTGTCAAGCATTCGGCCAGCCTGTCAGAGGGCGCCCGTGCAAACCAGCCTATCAAGTTGAGATCGTAACGAGGGGCCCGATTGCCATTGCAAATCGGGCCAGGGTTCTGCTCGACATCTCCAGCGAGGAGCAACAGCAAGCGATACCACCTACCAAGCGGCCGGATCCAAGTTGCTGAAGCGATCATCGTGTCAAAGCCACTTGTTCGACCAACACGCAACTGCTCCAACCACAAGGGTTCTGGACGTGAAGGGCCTGGGACATCACTGTCACGTGACGGCCCGTCAGCTCTGTTCCACTGAGACCTGCAGTGTAAAGTTCCAGGGTAAAGACAGCCCCCCAAGATGTAGCCCAAACTTCCTCTAAGGATTCGGCTCAAAGCCGGACTGCTACTGCGACCTTTAGCCGCAGCCCCCATAGTGACCCTTGAATCCAGGAGACCAAGCACCCGCGTTTGCGGGTGACATTTTGAAACATGCTTCAACCACGACTTGTAGACACGGCACTCCAAGCAGTTGATGTGACCGGATTTCTTGAACCGGTAACGAAAAAGCTCACTAAATGCGACACTTTCGCAAACATCTTCAATCCACTCAGGGTCGTCATGCCAGGGGCGTAGCTCGTCCGGATCTAAAACCGAGGCAGCTCTGCGATCTTCTTCCGGCAGAGCAACGTTTGAATCTTGAGGCCCTGAGCTATGCGCTTGTAGGCTGCCCGCGCTCATTGCCTCGCACAGAGGAATCGGGTAGCTTGCTGAAAATGCACTAACGGCTTCCCCAGGTCTGGGAGTCTTACCATATACGGCCTTAGCCGATGGGCGGCATCTAGCTTCAAACAACTCAATGCTCCCTGCTGTAAAGGTGCCTTGAACTGTGAAATGGCAGCCCTTGTATGGGCATTTGCAAGCTCCACCTAGGGCTGCACACCAAGGCTTGTTATGCAACCATTTGCTAGCTTTTTGAAAACCGGAACCGTAGCTGCAAAAGCAAAATTTGGTAAGAGCGCAACCAGCTGCAATGAGTCTCTGAAAAATCTGAAGTTCAAACATCACTGACCCTCCAGGCTGTTCACAAGAGATGAAGCTCCCACTGCCGAGGGCAAGAAACAAAATGAGGGCGGTTCGAACTGCCGACAACGTTTGCTCCTTAGTTTGCTTATCCTCGGGATTGAAACCTGCCGGGCAAAGCTTAGATCTCAATCGGGGGCGTCTCAACGTTCCAAATGACCAGCATGGTGGAGCTGCGTGCCACTCCTTTACGGCTCCAGAGTATGCTAGGTGGGCAAGGTCCCTGAAAGTTCGATTATCAAACAAGTCTCCGTAGCCCCGGCCCACAGCAGTCCGTTCAACGCCTGGATGCACTCTCAAGCCCCTGCGGGCGTGTGCTTTGCTCCAATTGCCGACACCTGCAAACAGTTCAATGCAATCATAGGCGATTGTATTGTCAAGCAACGAGTTTGTCAACTCTGAAGTAAGACTGAAATCCTGCTCCACTGGTCGAACTTCAGGTCCACCAAAAGTTTCACAATGCTCCATACCGATCTCCCTGAGCCCTAGTCCAACCCCTTGTTGAAGTTTTGTGTAAAACCCTCTTTGTTCAGAGTGCCTCCAAAATTCATCAACAACGGCGGAGGGCATGGCTGCGCGGCAAATGCCCCCCCCGAAGGGAGAGGCGTCAAGCATGAAGATCTCTGGTGCAGTTCTTACTCGCATATCAGTCTGCAAAGTTGGGGCAATCAAACACAGGCTCATTAGTTCGGCTCTGCATTGCTTTGACATCTTGAACACCAGGTCTTCATGGGAGCTGGCACCTTCTTGATAGACCTTGTCCAAAACTGAAAAAGCGGGACGTCGAAACAGGAGAATGTGGGTCCAGCATCCTATAAGGCCTTGAAGTAACTTTCGTGTGACAAGTCCTTTCTTTACAACAACAGCAGTGATGAAGCACAACATGGCCACCCTACCCCGTGGGGCTGACACTCGACCTCGAGAGCCATCGACTTCGGCGCCAAGCACCGTAGCGTGTAATGCTCTGCGTTGTCTCTTGCCCGGGTGCGCAGTGAGGCCAACAGTGGTGTATGCTCTGTTTGCTGCTGTAAAAACCTCAAGATCCCTGTCGTTGCAGACGAAGGAGCCCCCCGATCGACGAGCTTTCTGAAGTCCTATGTGGTCATCAATTGTCAACAACTCGAAAAACGATCCTCTGGGGATCGGCTGCCGATACAACAAACACTCCTCCGCCCTCATGCAGTCCGCTTTGTTTTTCAGCAGGTTCACATGAGCTTGCTGTGCAATCTCAACCGCCAGCGAGTCTCCCATTGCGAGCGTGGCCAAACACACCAACAACTCACCTCGATGCTTGGATGGATCAAAACAAGAAAGGTGTGCAAGTTCTGTTGCTCTGAATGGGACACCAATAGCGTTCCTGCATGCACGCTTACTTGAGACCCGGAAGGTATAGTAAAATTCGCAGAGGTCGTCTGACGAGCAAAGCAGACATTCCTCCTCGCCCAACTGAATCAGCGCAATCAGATACCCAGGAGCTATTGTTCGTGTGAAGTTTGAGTACGAGTAGGACCGGGAGTTCACGACAGTAGGATTCAGAATAAGGCGGTCAAATTCTTCGTCCTTCGGAACACCAAAGATCCCTACAGTCTCTTCCAAACGAACTGAATGCTTTGCAATCAACTGGCACGCTCCAAGGGCGTCCCACTTCGCAGCTAGGGCGAGGATCTCGTCTCGAGTGGCGTGGACTTTTGCCTTCCCCATCCGAGGCCAAGAGCTCTCCGGCTTTCGTAGGACGTCAGGGTCTTCAAAAGCCTGCCTGACTATATCATCACTCAAAAAAGGACGAGGATCAAATGAGGGGGCAAGTTTCCACTTGATGTGGCTAGCAACAACAGGTTTTGCTGTGCAGGCATTCGTCGGGACTCTGACCTCAGGCCTCGTCGGGCGAGGGATATCTTGAGGTTCGCTGTCTGACTCCACAGGCTCTTCCGCAGGGTGGTCAGCATGTCGGGTCGCTGCAGCACGTGGTTTGGAATATGCATCAAATGACTCATGAATGGATTTTAAAAAACTCTCAATATCAACTAGATCAAAAGAACCAGCGGACTCGTGCAAAGAAAAGGAAAGTGCACTCAATTTGCTTAGCTTCTCTCCGGCGCGGCCTAGGGAGTCAAAGGTCACATCCTCTCCTTTCAGAGCGTAGTCGACCAGGTCCTCCAGGCGTTCAAGCATCTTATGCTGCGTCTCTGAAATCGGGTGTCCAACCCGAGCATGAGCGGGAGGCGAGCTGCTGCAACCAAGGCTCAACCAGTTAAGGGTGATGACCAAATGCTGCATGCAAAGAGCTCGTGTTCGATAGAACCTCTGTCGCCGTCTGCGGCGAGGAGAAACTAAGTTGGCTGGTGTCCAACAACCACTGCTAGGTGGGGGACACGGCCACAGGTCACTTCGTGGGCGACCTTGAGGTAAAACGGTGCGGCAAGGCTCCAAGCTTCTCCTAATGAACCAATCCAGCTTTGGGCAGGAATGCGCGGTCTTCAGGGAGGCTAAAAACAACTCAATGCATCTAATTGACTGAGGAAAGGTGGCTCCATGAATCTGAGGCTTCAAAGCGGCCCTTGACTCAACGTGAGGAGCCTTTTTCCTCACCTGACTCACGCTGCTCCCACTTGCCCTTCCCTCACCAACGGAAGTCTCATCGACCCAGCCCTTGTGCTCCCCCCGACCGTGAGAAGCAGTAGGGAGACAATCCCTCTGCTCTGGCAAAGAAGAGGACGGCAAAGGAGAACACAGGTTCGGGGATGGATGTGAGGTTCTGCGGGCTGTGGGCTTCAGCTCTGCTCGCTGTCTTCCTTCTGTTTCTTCTTGGGCTTCCAAGGAGCCTTCTTTGTGGCTTGGGCGGTCTCGTCGCCAGCTTCCTTCGCCTCTCTCAAGAGGATGAAATTGTTCTCCCCCTTGATTTTTGCTTCGAGGTAATCGAGGTCTCTCATGAAAGCTTCGTTCGCTTCCACCCAGCTGGCCGCCACAGGGCGGCTGAACGGGGTCAAGCTCTGCCGGCGCCGATTCCTTTGAGCGATGCTGAACTGTGGTTCTAGCAAGGCTGTCAGTGGCCAGCCGAGATTGGTGCGACCAAAGTCCACGGCCGCTTGATCGATGAATAGAAGGCCGCAACTGGCCACTCCCATCAGAGCGACATCGTTCGTCCGAAGCCCCGTCTCCCACGCAAAGCCCCATCGATACGCCTGTTGGATCAGGAGCCGATTGTCGCCTAATGGACATTTCTTCTCCATGTATTCTTCCATGAGCCCCGGCCCCACTTGACTGTGCGCGATGCCCAGTTCTCGAGAGGCGTGCTCCATGACGGCCAAGGCGACCTTTCCATGATCCTGCATCAGCTCCAGATAAGCTTTGCGAGCTAAGCAACCTTTGACGCTGCCTCTGCCCGTGCTTTGCCCACCGGAACTTCCAGACAAAGCGGCTGTCAATGGATCGGGGGTCTGACGCTGTTGCTGTTGCCGCGCCAACATAGCAATCTGCTTCATCTGCAGGACAAGCATCCTCTGAAGTGGGTCGGTCAACGCCAGTTCCAGATCTGCGATGCCTTCCTCCAGCTCTGCAGACTCTGCTACCCCCAACCCCGCCTCTTGTTGCAAGGGCTCCAGGATCCCCTCTGGCCGCTGTTCTCGCACTGCACTTTCGTGCGCCCTTAGTCGAACCAAAGCCACGCCAGCTAATGCTCTGAGTCTTTCGACGGCATCCTGTGGACCAGCTTGTGGTGAGACGGTGTGAACACCGCCAGGTAGGACGCCTCGGTTGGGAGGCGGAGGCGGCTGAACAACTTGAGCCCCCCCCATGTAGTGGCGAGGCGGCTTGTGACTGGAGCGCTGCTTCGAGTTGGGTGATCCGTTGCTGGAGAAGGGAGACCTCCTCCTCCTGCTGAGCCCCACTCGGAGGCAAAACAGATGCTGCGGGCCACATCTCGTCGTCTCCAGTCACGTAATCGCTTATGATCTCGCGGATCCACTGCTCTGAACTTGCCAGCAGGGCGGAACGCCGAGGGCGACAAGGAGCACGTTCGAGAGTAAGGCGCAAAACCTCGTATGCAGATGGATTCCTCAGCGGGTGCCCCTCCCTGAAATGCTTGGAAACCATCCAAGGCACATCGGCAAGTAAACATGGACCTGCAGGAAGTCCGCGGCAACGAACAGTTTCCATGTACACCGCGGTGGTGTAGGAAGCCCCTTGATCGTCTTCTCCCTCCTCTGTGGTGAGGTATGGAAGGAACTCTGCGACTTCTGCCAGGCCTGGCAGAGCAACCATGAAGCCTCCAGTGCGCACTCGTACGAGAGCGCCTAAGGCTCTCAGACCTGATCCATCTCCTCGAGAAGGAAGGACCAGGAGCACCCCTAGTAAGGGCCCTGTTGATGGGGTGTCGTTCAACAGGGCTCTCAGGGTCTGCTCGGTCATAGGCGGCGCTCCAGAAGCGGAGGCCATGGCTCTTGGGCACCGAGCAGGTAGGCGTCAGCTTCAGCTCTGGATGCAAAGGCCTCTCACTGTCCCAGGCCAAAACTCGTGAGGTCGTTTGCAGACCTGCCCCAAGTAGGTAGTGTAGTCCCCCGTCCACCCAGGAGAAAGGCCAGGTCCGGCCTTGAGCACAATGAAGAACTTTGAGGGCAAAGTAGGTCCCCCAACGTTGGCGGCCGTCAGTGGCCGATTGTCCAGCCAGTGCCTAGCCAAGACACCAGCCCTCAGCGCTCGAGCCAAGCGAGCTTCAGGATCCCACCCCGCACTGGTAGTCCTCAGACGTGAGATCAAGTGCGAGATAGGGGAGAGGTCCAATTCTTTCAATGTGGTAGGTGAGTCCGCCCTGGCCAGAGCTTCAAACCACTCCCGAGTCCACGGCCCAGATGTCGACAGGTCCTCACCGACTTCCGACCAGGAAAAGATGCTAGCCAGCTCTGTGTGAGCCTCTGGCTCGGTGGCCCGAAGGCCTGCAAGGGCACCCGAGCTGGGGAGCTGTGAAGATGTAGAAGAAGAAGAGGATGCGCCCACACGCTGAGGAGTCGATCTGTAGCCTTCGCGACGCGAGACCCGGATCCGGAGTTGGCCAACTTCCAAGGCGAGTTCTTCCACCTCAGTGTTTTGGTTCATACACTGTCTCCTCGATGTAGCGCTAGCCTCCTTCTGGCCACTTCGGCCAAAGCGGCTGATTCAGCCTGCAAGGCTGAGGATGCAACTCCAGTTATCAGCCGCCAGTGCAACGGCCAAATTGGCCAAAGGAAGGGCGAGTGCCCAGCTAGGACCGAGCGGGCGCTCGAGCCGAGATTTTTTCTTGAGATGCAAAGTGGCTGTTTTGCTGGGATAACAAGCATATATTTATATATACATACATACTCCGAGGGGCCAAGGGGGTTCCGTAGTTCAAGTAAAGAAGTCAACCGTTGCCATCCTTTGACCACTTTTCACAAACCGGTATGAAGATATTCTCCTCCTGGGTTGGCGTGAAGGTGCGCATGTAGCTTTGTGCAGCATCCACTGTGCAGCTCGGTCCAGTGCCCATCACACAGGTCTCCTGCGGCAGTGTGGCGGAGTCTCCACAGTTGGCCGTCACCAGGGGGCTCAAGCAGTCGCCTTTGGGTGGGACCAGGTAGTAGCAGCTCCTCTGTGGCACTTTTGGGCTTCAAAGACGAATGTCCAACACCCGACTCCCACTTTGGGATGGAATCTATCTCTTTCTCTATGTGTATATCATACATGTATATGTATATACATTATATTATACAGATAATATGACACAGGCAAGCTCAAATGATCCAGAATTCAATGGTATCTCCTGGTTGAAAAGACTCGCACATAGAGCCCCTTTGATACCATCTCCAACAGGGTCGTGGAGTTCAACTTCAGACAAAGGTCCACGATGTTGTCCGGGTCCCAAATATCTCCCATGCCGACCTCAAATTGAAGGACTCCCCCTCACAATGGTGAAGCGTGAAAGCGCGTCAAAAATGAAGGCGGGCAAGGCAAAGGCGGGTCAAAAAAACGCCGGGTCAATCAGTGAGGAAACGGACTCGAGAAGAAGACATGCGTTTTCTTGAGGGGTCTTTGAGATTCTTGGAGACAGGGGGGTCGTTTGCAGACTCAGATTTCCATCTTTTCGACGGAAAGCCAGTTCCTCCCTTCAGGGTGAATGAAAATGATGTAGTCATTATAACCCTGCTCCTCAGCTACAGCCCCTTGCAAACTCTTCAGTTTGGTGGACAACACTCAAACATTGGGACTGGAGTTTGTATCAGATATAAACTTTGAACCATGATACAGGAAGGTTTATCAATGTCTATCACTTGGAAACAACATATCACATGAACAACTGAAACCACCCCCGATCCCCTGCACCTTTTCCCTCCGAGCCACATACTCCTCCTCATTCAGGACCCGGCCATTAGGTCCAATGCGCAACTGCCAGAGACCCTTGTGGCCGGGCTTGTGGTGCAGGTGATCGGGTAAGTCGCTGTTGTTCCTCCAGGTCACCGTCACACCACCGTTCATCACGACCTTCAGGCGAAGAAGCAGGTGTGTCAGGTCTGGCGCGTCTCAGGTCTGGGACTTCATCGCGTCTCAGGTGGATTCTACATGATTTTTTGCGGAACTCCAAAGCCACTCTGGTCATGGCCTCCTTTGTGACGGCTCAAAACCCATCCCACACCCACCCCAAATCCCACCCACACCATTCTTCTGCAAAGGAAACTCACCTGCACCACGTGCGTCGTCGAGGGATAATGGACACTGCAAGTGTCATTGGCCAACAACGCCATGGACGCTTGCACTTGCGGGTTCTGCATCAACAAAGGCGGCAACGTTGGCTGACCATCCGCCGCATCAAAGGATGTGATGTCGTGCAACTCAGCATAGACCAAATCCTGGAGATGCAAATGCAACTCGACTAAAGAAGTCTGTCTCTCTGGAAACTCAGGGATGCAAAAAGACACATGTGCGAAGCACCCCTTTCTGACCCTTTTCTTGGACCTGATGTCTTCCCCAACGCGGAACACTGCAGCCTCAGTTCGGCGGCGAACATCTGCCCAAAAAGCGGGAAGGTTCGACGGTTTTACCGAAGCAATTCTTACCAAGCATCCAGGCCAGTGTCTGCATACTGCAGCCCCTGCCCCGTGTAAGCGTTGGAATTGGCGATCACCACAGACGCTGGATTCACACCCTCTTTGAAGCCGAAATTGCCCAACAGCAAAAGGGTCATCCACTCGTTGCCTTCGACTGCCGGTAGCCAGGTTGCACCAGTCACCACCGCGCGGCTGCCATTGGGAAAGGTCACCTGCGCTTGTCGGTGAAAAGCCCTTAGTAGGAATATTACTTTGGTCAGCAGTCGGGTAGTGTTTCAAATTGTTTAAATCGCATGACTAGACCAGAAAGACGTGATGTACCGTACAAAAGTGCTGTGCTGTTTTCTATAGTGCTTTCTGTGGCACTATCCAGAAATTATGGCCAAAGCCCCCATGTTTCATCACCCCTGTTGAACTTCCTCCTCCACCCCACAAGTCCTGAATATCCTCCAGCGAGGTAATCTGCTCCTTGGCTGGCACGTCATCCGCGGGGTTAAAGGTGCACGGCATGCCGTCGCCATAGGGCATGATCGTGGACCCAGCGATCGATTGACCACTATTCATCCGGAAGGCTGAGAAGAATTGGTTCATCAATTGAGTTTCTGTCCTGCGGCGGTCAAAAAAGGAAAACACATCACATCTTGGCCTCCTGAAAATGCATCAAGAAAGACCTGTTGTACTTGCCTAAGCTTAACATTCAACAAATTACTGTACCACCCCCTCCACCAAAGCAGCAGCATCTCTATCCTCGCCGCATATCTTCCATCCACAGTAGTAGGGCAGCCAAGCTCCTGGGCCTCTTCGAATCCATCACTGTCCTGGAGGCCCAGGCACTCCGCCCACCCGTAGATGCAGCTCAGCAGGGTCGGCGCCGCACTCACCGGCGTCACGGACGACCGCAGCCAGGTCACGATCACCAGCAGGCGGAACATCGACCGAAACTTGGCGAACATCCGAGCAGCGACCGCTTCAAGAGCCAAATGAAGGTGTGCTTCTGGCACCCAGGAGAATAAACAAAAAAGATTGGGAACCTGAACAGATCTTGTGTGAGTCTGAAGAGGGAAGAAACTGATGTTATTGCCGATGGTTCAGGTGCAGATCGGCCAAAAACACACCGCGATCAGGAGGCTATCTGGAGAAAGATAAGCTGCCTGGAGAAAGATGCCTGATGGTTTGAAACAAATGCGTTGCAGTGAACCCCAACCAAATGACCGGTTGCCAAAGGTCCTGTTCCTGGATTGATTACTTTGTGAAGATTTTGCAACCATGTGCCGCCTATCCGACCAAAAGGTGCATCAAAAACGGCCCAATGGCCTGTGAATCTGAGACACCAAAACCGGCTCTTCAAAAAACCCATCCAGCCCATCGCAGGCCCCTCCGCGCCGCAACGAGCACCACCTCCGCAAGCATCGGGATCTGGAGACGAAGTGATATCCTGCCCCCAATTGGCCCAGCCCAGCCCAGACCAACGCATTCTCCCTCAAAGCGCCAAAAATCATTGCACAACTTAATCGGAGATGCTGACTCCCACAAGATTTCCATGTGACATGTTGAGGCATGACAGAACGTCGTCTCTGCCAACCGAATGGTTCAAAATCACAAGAGGCTCAAAAATGGTGCCTCTTACCACGCTTGGGTTCGCAAAATTGCACTGCTGAATGCATTGAGCCTGCCACGTGCCATGCAAAAAAAATTTTGCATGCTGGTGACATCATAACACACATCATGGCACACTCTGATCAAAAAGAACGGTGAAACCATGATCACCACTCATTGTTGACTGTGTGGATGTTTTTGTCATGAACATGTTGCGTGTACACCATTGCATTGCGCCCAAAAGAACAAAGCAATCAAACCTAACACACTCCCAAAGCTGTGGCGGAGTAAAGCCGACTTTTCACTTACAAAAGTGGAGTTTTCATGCTGCGGCTTGCACAGTCCTCATGCACGGTGGCGGTGGTCATGATTGTACTGAATGGTCCGTGCATTAGCCTTCGACCATCTTGGCTTATCTTGCTCATGCCTAGGACAAATGTACACAGCCCAAGTGCTCGGCCACCAGCAAACATGCATCGGCTCCTGGTATGGTACACATCTCCGCATGAGTGCACTGTCACCATTTTGTGAAGGGATCTAAGCCAACGCTATTCATGATCTTTCAATGCGCTGCTCAATGCTGCACTTTGTTGCTCTTGAGACTTCAGGTCACTTTGCACGACCTCACTTGCTTCTTTATATGCTTCCAGTTTCTTCCTCAAAGGTCATATTGATCATGTACGTGGTCTGTCTGCTGGTAAAATTTGTGCACGATTTTTGGTTCATTGCGTTCGTCCGTTTGCACTTCTTGTGTTGGGCCATTTTGGTTCTTCAGAGTTGCGCCCCATTCATCATTCTTTTCACCATCATCCACATCCTGACAGCTAGCGGGTCCTTCTCCAACCCGACGCTGCGACGCAGCGACGTTGCTGGACGCTGCAACGCACGACGCTGCGACGTTGCGAACCGATTTCGCGTCTTCTCGCGTCCTCGCGTCTTCTGTGAAAACACGGTGGCGCAAGCTTCCCTTTTCGATCCCGCTCCTTGAGCCACAGTCACGGTCTGTGTAGTGTAGACTGTCTCAAGCGTTCTCAAAGATTCTCTAAAGTTTGTCAGCTCTTCTTAAGAGAGTCAAGATTATTCATAGGCATCTCAAACCTACACAAAACTACAATCAACTATCTTAACCATTCTCCATGCACACAGTGCTCTACCAAAAAGTTCTCTAAGCTATTCCTAACGACTTCTCGCCACTTCAAACATCTTCCTGCTAAGGTGGTCGAAAAAAAAACATCAAAAGGACAAAGATCTCCTCTCAGCTCCAACCCCAAGCGTTTTGAAAACGAAAATACCCTAAAGAAACTGGCACTAGGTGAGCCATACCCTGTACAAGCACGCTGCACGCTTTGCTTCAGACCCTTCTTGGGTCACATTGCGCCACCTTCTGTCTCTTTCTCTCTTCTTCTCTTCTTCTATTCGTTTTCTCTGAGCAACTAAGGAGCAGACAACAACTAAGATCCATACCACTGTCCTCAAAGATGATCTCAATGCTATCAATCTAGAGGTAAACTCGATCGAGTCCATCCCAAACAAACCTCCAGATCCAACAAAGAACTCCGTTCAACCATCAACAAGCATGCAATCAACCAAGAAAGCAACAAATTAAAGGATCCCTCAGAGATCCTCAGAGATCAGCCATGAGATCTCAGGGTCAGATCCCATCTGCGTGGCCTTCAGTGTCTCATCATCGGGATCCTCGAAAGCCCGTGCAAACGTCTATCCTCAAGACCTGACAAGTACACATGAAAAGTACACAAAGCTGCAAGCAACTGCAAATGAAATCACAAGAAACTCCCTAGAAGCTAAACTTGCAATGAACTAAGCGCAACTGTCATGCACAGAGATGAACTTGCCATGCCACAGCAAATCCCTGATCTGGAGTACAATCCTCTTGCGCTTGTCTCTCCAATCCTTATCGTGGCGGTTTTCTCAAGATTCAACAATGCTCTTCAAACCTTTTTGGCCACTCTGCGCGTCGACCCTTGGTCTGATTCGCTTGCCAATCTGAACTTTCTTTCTTTCTTTCTCATATTTCCAAACCCTTCAAACAAGAAACAAAGGACATCGACCCAATCCACCTTCACAAAACACCAAGGTCGCAAGTGAAAAACCGGGCAAGCTTTTTCAAAACCCCATCTGTCGCAACATGCATCACCCCCACAACAACGTCTAATGGAACGAAACAAGGTTTCCTTGCACACTGAACAACCAAAACTGGCTTCTGAACGCTGGCCGAAAAAAGGCGCAAACATGACAATTCTTTTTGCACGAGTCGAGCCGCCATTCATGCAGGAAGTGCACAGGTCAGCTTGTGCAATTTTTTGTAGTCTCCATCATGAAAGGGGGCCAAACACACAAACAAAGCCCAAAAACCAAACAAAACCGACAAAGAAAAGCACAAAGATGGAGACTCTTGGATGTACATGCAAGGGTGAAACAGATATGGTGAAACAGAAATTGGGCACTGAACTACTGCAAAAGGCCACCAGCGGGCTATTCGAAAGCGGTTCGAAATGATTGCTGGCAACGTCAATGACATTTGGTCTATAGGCCTGTTTAAGCAGGCCGTCACAGCGAGCACTAAGAAAACGCGCTCTCCGTACTCAAAATATTGCATACTTGGATGTGCGGTGCTGCCTGTAAGTGATTGTTATGGTTGACGAACTAATAGTTGAAGTTATAAGTGTTTACGCGCTACCAAAGTTGGACTTACTAACTTCATCATCGCTAGACTTAATGAAACATATAGAGGCGAACTTGCGTTGAACATCTTACTACTGCACAGCTCCAACGGTTGAACTTAATCTGCTTGACTAACTAACTTATAAGTCTTGCAGTTGCACTTAGTAACCACACCAGAACTTCAACTGCAGTGGACTTACAACGTTACACAGTCGGACTTCCTAAGTCCGACGGTTGGACTTAGAAGTCTCAAGCATGTTGGACATTTCAGACCAGGCTTGTTGCCAGCAGAATGCACATCATGAGGAGGGTCTTCTTCATCGCAGCTGCCAGCTTGTTGCAGCGCTATATTTATATGTGAGTACATATATAGGTACATAGGTAGATACAGTTACAACATGTTTATTTTGTTTGTTTGTCTGTCCGTTTCTTTGTTTCTTGGTTTGTCGTTTGTTGGTTGTTTGTTTGTTCGTTTGTTTGTTGGTTTGTTTAGTGAACAGGGCTAGTTGGCTATAGTTAGCTGACAGCAGGGTAGCGGTCTTTGCGAACCGCTTCTCACCTGGAGGGGCTTCTCAGGTCCTTTGAAAAGCGCACAGCACCGCAAGCCTGTCCAGCTGGCGCCTATATCCTCTCCAAGCTTCAAGCACAGCACCGCAAGCCTGTCCAGCTGGCGCCTATCCTCTCCAAGCTTCAAGCCCAGCGGTCGAGCTTCTCACCCCAGCCTCTCTTCTTTGCCCCTTTCCTATTTTCATTTCATTTCCTTACCTTGCCTTTCCTTTCCTTGCCTTGCCCTTTCTTGCCTTGCCTTGCCTGATCTTCTGGATCACCTCCGTTTGTTTCCTTGCGCTGGAAACATTTGTCTTTCATTTTGTTTTCTTTGTTTCCTTTCCTATATCCTTTCCTGTATCCTTTCCTTTCCGTTCCTTTTCTTGCCTTGCCTCGCCCTTCCCTTAACTTTCCTTTCCTGTCCTTTCCCTTCCCTGAACCTTCCACTTCCAGCCCTTTCCTTCCCTGATCCTTTTCCTTTTCCTGTCCATTCCCTTCCACTTCATCTGTTTTCTTTTTGAGACTCATTGCCTTAAACGGCCTTCAGGCCCTCGTACAAGATCAGCAATCGGACCCTGTATACGGCTGATAACCATATTTATGCTCATAACCTGTACGGCTCATAACCTGACCCTCAGCAAAACCAAAGGCGCAAGCACTTCTTGAAGGCATTCATGCCTGCATGCCTGTCATGATCAGACAGAGTGCTCTCACGCTGCACCTGTACGGCTCATAACCTGACCCTCAACAAAACCAAAGGCGCAAGCACTTCTTGAAGGCATTCATGCGTGCATGCCTGTCGTGATCAGACAGAGTGCTCTCACGCTGCGGCTGCATGGTCCGGATTGAATGAACTATATATCGATTCTGTTAACAATGCGTTATCTATCCAACACGCCCTGTTCGTCCTTTCTTGGTTTGTTTGTATGTTTGTTTGTTTGGTTGTATACGTCTGTCTGTTTGTTTGTTTGTTTGTACGTCTGTCTGTTTGTTTGGTTGGTTGGTTTGTTTGTACATAGTTTGAAAAGGTGTATGTGATACTTATTTAAAACATCACATGTGATTTGAACAAAAAACCTCTGCAACTATATAGTCATTCATATATCAAAAACTTATTTACGAATAGTTTTTAACGGCAGGTCGAGTTGCGAGAACGGAAGGAACCCAAACAAACAGCGAACCCACACCAACACACACACACAAACACGCAATAACAAAAACAACCAACACAAACAAATAGAGGAATAGCGCCACGCACAAAAAGAAACAACAAACAACAAAGCGCAAACACGAGTAAACGCAACACCAAGAACGCAAACAAACCTGGGTTTTAGTTCCCCCAACGCCCAGAGGGGAGCCAGGCCTCCCATGGTATTGCGTTGGGGGAGCAAACAAAAATTTTCGATGTCTCTATGTATAATTTACTCTATGTTATTCTAAAATATTTTTATTACTATCAAAAACTACCTTATTATTTCATTCATATATATATTTCATATTATCTATTCACAAATTTCATCCACTCGCTCTTTCCACACGGGAATCAAGTCGAGTCGAAAAACCCTACACATTTGCAGGGTGAGCGACATAACCCTGTTGGAGCACAAGGTGACATATAACCCTGCAAATTTGGCAAGGTCAAAACCTTTGCGGCATTATCAACGCCGTCATGCCTTCCTTTTTCCATGTCAGGACTCCTTGAACTGTTTCAGTAGGAACCCACACGGAATCGTGTTTGATTCTCAACTGGTTCTTTCCAGCAGTCTCCCATGGACTGATCATGCTCCAACATTCACCGGCCCTCACATGCAGATGAACTTGTCCATACACCACCTCACTTCCACTCGCACAGCGAACCAAATCGTCTCTCCTACAAGTTCCGAACTGGATACGCGCTTGCAACGCGTACTCCACAATGGTGTGGGCCAGGGACATGCCTGTGCAAAGTTCAAGGCTTTGCCTGACAACATCAGGCGCTGGTAGAATTGGTGGCTCCAAGCCCACATTGTGCAAAAGAGAGCCCTCCATTCCTTCCAGCCGTTGAAACTGTGCCAAGGATGTCTCCAACAACAGGTTCCGCGACCACTTGGCCTGGGCAGTCACTTATATCTTTGAACAAAAAATGCAAAAACGAAGAAACACTTGAAGGACAATGATCCTATAAAGAAACTGTATATAGATCCACACTCAGGCGCATTCACATTGCGCGATGCATTCCCATACAATTTCACGAACTTGTGGCGGCGTTCGTGCGTGAAGCAGCTGAGTAGGTAACCTTGAGAACGTAACAAAGGGCCCAAGTGCTGTGTGAAGTGATGTTTGGGCAGCACATCATCTTCAGAATAGGCCAGTTTGAAGTTGCGCAAGTGTTTCTGCGATAGCCGGCTGAGCTCCTGCGCAAAAAAACAATCCTTTGAGAAAACTATATCTGAACTAAAACATGAACCCTTGTAATTCTCGAATGAAAAAACCCTGCAGGGAAAACGCTCCTCCGCATCTATCACCTTCCGCATTGAATGGTGTAACAATTCCAGCAATTCCACCAAGGAAATGAACGACACATATGCAGCAGAATTGTTCACTCCCAGTGTGGAGATATAGTATCGCAGCGGCGCGTAAAGAGACAAACACTGAGAGGCCGATGCTGTGAACGAAGCAGGCTTTCCCTTGAATGCCACTGTGGCAGCTTTCGCCTCTGTTGCAAATTGACTCGGCCACGTCAGACCTGACAGGAACTGATGGATGTTCGTGCTGTCGAACCCGTGCGCATGCAATGCCTTCATCGCAAGGTTCACCTGGCAGGGATTCAAACACAGAACCCTGCGGACTTCATGGTCCCCGCAAGGTTTACACAGAACCTGGAAGTGTCAAAACCCTGGGCCCCCGTCCAAGGTTGAACTTCAGTCGCCTCCAATTGAAAGATGCCTTGAACGAGTAGGCAGCGCATCCAGTCCCACTGAACCATGGAAATTGGGCGCCAGGTTCTCCTCAACTCAAGATCAAACAAGCATCCATGCGTTCCAAAGTTCATGCCCAGACTTTGTTCCAACTGGGCAAACTCGCCCTTTCTGAGATGAGGCTTCTTGGCCGCCAGGTGGTCACACACCGACCACAACGTTTCATCCCCATGTGGACGAAACCTGCCGAACTCGTGCTCGACATGGCTGACCAAGCCATCTCCATGCTTCCACAACTCAGATGCATGAAGAACGCAGTTGCGGCACATGATGCAACACTTGTTTCCAGAAGCCCCCTTGCACATCAGGGTCTGCTTCAAGGCGCCTTCGTCCGATATCATCAACCGGAGCTCCGCCTTGAGAATCCCAACACCCTCGATGTACACTCCATCCTGGAATCCTCCTCCGAGCCGCCGAAACACCTCCCTCATCAGCTGGGACAACCCGTCCTCGCCTCTTCACCTGATCGCTGGTCGCCACGGTAAAGGTGTTCCAGCACAGCTCACTGCCAAGGGCTTCTTCCAATTGCAGAAACGTCCAGTAAACTGCCCAGCACTTGCGAGAGCTAACAGCTCTCAGCACGTTGCCTGGCAGAACTTCGTCCGCGTACACGCAGATCTGCCAAGCTTGATCAACCGGCGAACGCCGGGCCGCCTTGCGGCGCAAAGTCTCCCTGTACGCAGGGCTAATGCGCGCCAAATGGTCCACCGTCACAACAGGGTCAGCGTAGCAAATTGTGACAGGATTTCCGTCCTTTCCAGTGCAACGCATCTCCTTGACAAGGTCACCATAAATACCAGTCACCACAACTTCTTCCTCACGGCGCCGCTTCTAAGTGTAGCGAGAGGTGCTTTCGTTCAACAGCTCTGGATTATGCTTCACGCTTTCCAAAAACTTGGCCAGCGCAGAACTGGACACATACGAATTTCCAGCCAGGTTGGCCAACCTCTTTGGCGCCATCGCAATCTGACAAAGTATCTCTCCAAAATTCACGTGTTCTTCATGTTTGTGTTGCGTCTCATTGTCATGTGCCTCTCAAAAGCTCATGTGTTCCTCATTTGTGTTTGTTTTGTCACTTTATCAATGTTCCTTTGTTTTTCAATGTTCCAAACACCCTGGCAATGTCAATGTACACAAGCTTCAGACTTGGCACTGTCACTACGCATTCCTTGACATCGACAAATTCTGCATGAATATACCAACAATTGAAGCACACTGAGCAATAAGCTCTGGAATACAAACCCAACGATAAACGTTGGGTAAATGGAAGAGCGAACTGACAAACACAAGCAAGAAACAAGCCCATTTATGCCCATTTCAGGATTAAAGCTCAAAACCCAACAGTAAGCGTCAGGTATATACATGCAAAACACATTCACAAACACCAGCGCTGAAACGCTAGGTTGCGCAAAGCGCATCTCCTTTTCCATCAAGTCGATCGCAGTCATTTCTTCAAGGCTGCCTTTACAGCCGAATCGCACCAGGCCTTGCAGGCGTCTTGTTGCAGCGTGCCCTTTCTCATCTTCTCTATGGCATCGTCAGCTATCTCGGTCAGTTGCTCCCGTGTCAATGCCAAATCGCCAAATTGGCACAGCTGCCGGCCGCACTTGATCACCTGCTTGTGGTGCTTGGACCTCCACTCCTTCACATAGCCATCTGAGATGGCTGCTGGCCTTTTCAGGACCTTGGGCTTGGGCTCTTTGGCCTTCGTGGACTCCCGCTTCTGTCGTGCCTTCAGAAACTCTTCAGCGTCAGCTTCAGCAGCCTTTTCCGCTGCAGGCACGTCCATGCAGTCATCTATCTTCGCAGGCCTCAGTGCAGGAGCTTCAGCCTTTGCTGGCGCTGATGGACCTGAAGGATGCTCAGCCGCCTTTGCCGTGGCTGAAGGAGGCGAATGGGTGGGCAAACGGCCAGGCGGCGTCTGCTGAGACTCCGGCTCCTGAGAGTCAGTCCCACGATCTCCCATGTTTGCCGCCTCCGCCTCCATTGCCTCCACCTCCGTGGCCTGCACCTCTCAACATCTTAAAGCCAGGAAGGTTGCCTCCTCTAGAGGAGCTCGACAGCGCATGCGGAGCGTTGCCCATCATCACCTGCATCATCGCCTGCATCATCTCCATGGGCGTGCCCCATTGTCCTTGCGAGGCTGCGGCTGCCTTGGGTTGGGCCTCCTTCGGCTGTCTCAACGGCACACTGTTCGGCAGATCCGTCTGGCCACATGGAGGGTCTTCCTCATCATACATCTGCTGCCAGCCATCCAGGTCCTTTGGGTTGGCGGGGCAATCAACCGCGTGGACCGGATGCTTCTCAGCATTGCGCACCCTGTGGCGCAAGCTCTTCTTGAAGGCATTCACGGCCTCATACCGCGTCTGCCTGTCATCTCCAAGCTTCAGGCCCATCTGCTGCGAGGCTCGCAGGATCTCCTTCACGGTCTGCTCGCTGGGCAGGTGGAGCCCCACTCTCACACAGCGAGCTGCAAGCCGGTCAAGCTTTTCGCCCCAGCCAGCATCCAACTTCATCGCATGCACGTCATGCTCTGAGAAGTAGCCCGTGAAGGATTTGCACGTTTGATTCGGTCGGCTACGTCTTCTGCCTGCAGGCAGCTTGCACGCTTCGGAGATGCTCTCACGCTGGCTGTCATTCCATGGGCCGGATGCAGTGAGCTCCAACCTCATGGAATGCGACCCGATCCGCTCCACAATGCTTTCGCATTGCTTCTGGACAAGGTCACCCACTTCGACTTGTCCAGCAGGCCCTTCTGCGTGGCCAGGAACTGCTGTATCCCACGCACATGCTCAGCCACCTTCTGCTCACGCGATGCCATGGCTGGCAGTACTAACATTTGCATTGAATCCAAAACCACCGCAAGTGAAGTGCAGGGTTGATTCACTCACACGTGTTCACACCTTGCATCATTTAAGATCACCGAATCACACAGGCATGGTGCTTCATGATTAGCACTGGCAACCCTGCAATAACTGCATGGGTGTACTTTCAAAAGAATATCGCATTGAAACATGATGAACTGCCACCTTTTTAGTCCTTTTACACTGAGTATATAACCCTGCAGCGTCAAGCGCAGGATAAATCCATGCTACCCTCTCTCACTTCTCTGGGATCTGATCGTCATCGCCATGTGCACATGTAGGTGGAGGTGGAGTACGGCTGCGGCTGCGCTCGCGCATTTTCAGGGCGGTCTCAAAACTCTCAAGCATTGTGGAGAAGCGCTGCATGCTGAGCTTCAGGTCACGCACGCTCGCAAGCATGTTCACCTCCTTGCAAGCCTCGATGTTGGCATCACGACTGTCGAGCTCAAAGCTTTGTCCGAGCACGAGTGTTTCGGACATATGCTCCCCCCATCGGCCGCGACGTTGTTGGTATTGTTCGCGCCGCGTGTTCGCGTCGGGGGTGAGAGTCAAATCCATGGCTTGAACAACTCATGTGACAAGACATCAACGCAAGACAACCCTGCGTGCTATGGGTTCAGAGTGGACATCAACAATGCTCACGTCTCCAGGTTGCTCTAGCACTTTTGCACGCAAGGCAAGGCTACTCACTGTTTCACGGCTTGTTGCCGGCACCAACATGTCTTTCAGACAGCTCAAATATGACAGTATATCAGACGTATAGCGAACAAAGTTGAAGAACAAATGAAATTCAATGAATCCACATATACATTGCGTTCATCCAAACAATACATAACAAACATGCTCAATTGTGACACATCTACGTCTATACGTCCATGCTCCAAGCCTGGCATTCATTGCCACGGCCACGCGTCTAAACAAGACTCCAGGCTGCAGGCCCATTGCCATGCGTCTACAAAAACATTGCCACTGCCATCCAGGACTTTGCTCCAGACTTTGCTCCAAGTCAACAGGATTACCGAGCAAGTTCTGCATCTGATCCATTCTCGGATTCCTCCTCCGACTCATCCGAGTCACGATCCAGCTCCCACGCTCGGCTTTTTGCAACCAGCCGGGTCGTTCCGCAAGTTCACAAACCCCTGCGGAAGCTTCTGGCACACCCTGTGCAGTGGCCTGAACCCGACGCTCTTCGGCAGCTTCTGCGCCGTCAAAAGGCCGCTGAGCTCTGCCGCGACGCGGGTGGACAGCACCTGCCAGGAAAGTGCAAGGAAAGTGTTCAAAACCCTGCAAACTAACGCAGGGGTGAGCGCAAAGAGTCAAGACTCGTGCAACCCTGCGAACAATCGCATGGGGCCAACATGCCTCAACATGCATTGCAAAGACTGAAGACTTGTGCAACCCTGCGAACAATCGCGTGGGTTTAACAAGTGACAAACAAACGCCCAAACATATACCCAAACCATCCCAAACCCAACCTGGCCTTGGCGTGGATCGGATCGTGACTCCCATGCGGTCGCACACACGTTTGTGCATACGCTGGACCAATGCACGAACCGTGATGTACTGGTTCTTTGGCCAGCTCACGCTCCCGACCATACTCTGGCTCAATGCGTGCAGCGACATGTAGATCCTCTCCGTCTCAGCACAGTAGCCAACATACGCTGAAAGTGTCAGCACCCCAGCCATCAGCTGGCGAACCACCATGTTCCTGTCACCCTTGTGACGCAAGAAGCGCCACCACTTGACCTGGCCACGGTCTGTCTCCTGGACATGGTGGCAGCCACGAGCTCCGAGCCCTTCACTCAAGTCCAGCTTCCAGGGCAGGTTGTCGATGAAGAGCACCTGGAAGTCTCTCGCATCCATCCGCTCTACCTGCCTGGTAGGCAATTTCCGAAAACATCGTGGTCGCACCGATTCGGTCACATCCCATGGCTGTCCCTCATTGACAAAAATGAACTCGTAGACCATATACGCCATGAGGAACACGCTTGCCACACACATCCACACACTATGGCAAGTTTGAGCCCAAAACTCTCACCATAGCAAACCTCTGCAGAAGCTGCAGGGTCAGTGAGAAACTTCAGACTTGGCACTGTCACTATATGCAAACTGCATGAGTACAAAGTGCATGTGTACATCAACAAACTGCATGAGTGCAAGCAATTGACACAAACCCAACATGAGCACAATAGACTCAAACCCAACATTAAGGTCAGGTACACGCAACACACATTCACCAACACCAGCCCTGAAACGCTAGGTTGTGCAAAGCGCATCAGTTCATTTTCCATCAAGTCCAAATTCTCAGGTCAAAGCCACTTCATGAGCTCAGGTCAAAGCCTCTTCAGCTCCATCAACGACCAATGTCATTGCCGCCTGTCACCATAGTCTCTTCGACATCGTCATCTGTCGGCGGAGGTGGCCGGCTCCTGTCTCTTGCACGTGGAGGTGACCGGCTCCTGTCTCTTGCAACGCTCTGCCCGACTCTCTCCATGCGCAGCGTGTTCTCCACCCTCCCGAGCAGACGGTAGAAGCAGTCGAGCGAAAGCTTCAACTCAATCAGGATGGCGAAAATCTCTGCCTCCAAATCTCTCTCACGATCAGACATGGCCACAACAACTTGCCAACTTGCGGACGCTTTGCTTGATCTGAGCAAACGCACAAGTGACAAACAAGTTCCATTGTTTCCTACACATGACTGAGTTCAAAGTTCCAGTGCACAAGCACGCACACGTGACAAAGAAGTTGAATGTGTGTGTGATACATCCATGCGAGCAAAATCAATGATCCATTGTTTTCCAACACATGACTGAATTCGAATTCCATTTTGCCACACGAAACATGACGTGTTTGCCACACGTGCGATCACCGCCGTGGGCTACGCGACCTTGCGCGCTCTAGCTCGTTCACTCGGCCCTTCAACTCGGCCACTTGCTTCTCCAGAGACTCAATCTTCGAAGCCACCAGCAGCGCAAACCTCAATCGCCGCATTTGAACGTCTCGCTGGCGCTCCACCTGCATGTCTTTATGAAGAATGCACACCATACATTATGTATGCTTTATAACCCTGCAACACAGCACAGGGGAATGTCTCAAGATCATCAACTGTATATATGAGTATATAACAACCCTGCAACAAAGCGCAGGGTATACATGATTTAAGAGTCAACCCTGCGCAAAGCCATACAGGGTATGGTTCATGACGCCTCGTCGTTGACCATGCGTTCATGAGCACGGAGTTCATTGATGTCTTGGAACTGGAACATCTCCATTGCTTCTTCCATGGACGGCCGAGAATTGCCCATGCTTGTTCTTCGCTCCACAAGTCGTTGAGCTCCAGTCTTGGAGCCACAAATGCTTGCAACGAGCCACAAGTCTTTGGTGACATGTTTGAGAACTTCAATGCTCATCAGAATGAACATGTCGAGTCAAGACATCATGTTTGAGACATGTTTGAGACATCAGTGATGCTGAGAAGCTGAGAACATCTGAACGACCCATACAACTGTGCCTACAATCATCGATGGCACCCATCTCATTTTTCCAACAAAAACTCAATGGCTCTTATCGCCATGGTCCTCATCGCCGGGGCGATCTAGAGCGGGGTCGCTCCTCCGGCGGATCTTGACCTTCTTCATCAGGATGGCCTGCACCTCCATGGCCTTCATCTCTCTGCAGCACATGTCCACGGCTCGGCGTCGGCAGCGCCGTGGGCTCATCACCCTGAACCCGTGCTCGATGGAGGGAGGAGTTGGTCGCCTCTGCAAAGCTCTGGTGTAGCTCACGCACATCGCTGTGTTCGATCGCGAACTGGACTGTTGTGAGGATGCCACAAACGCACCTCATCAGCCGTGCAAGTGCAATTGTTGCCTCGCGATCCATGACGCGAACCACCACCACAGAGACAAGATCGCCTCAAGTACTGGAGCCAAACACGCACATTGTTCATCGATAACCCTGCTGCCACAGAGCAAGGGACAAGGTCAATCAACATCAATGAACCTTGCACAACAGTTGCAAGGTATAGACAATCAACCTTTGGCAACTATTCTCATTTGAGTGAAGCCCGTTTAGATTTCAAAACCCTGCGTGCGTGAGTGGCAAACTGCAGGGGAAACATGCAACACCGAGGCTGTGGTCCAACGTGAAATTTGGTTTCAATTCACATCGCAGCCCTGGCCAGATCCAAAAAAATCAAGACTCCGACACAAAAGAAACCTGTTTTCAATCACGTGTGATACATCAACCAAAATCAGGATTTTGTGTTTCCACAATTTAAATTTTTTTGTACAAACACAATTTCCTGGTATGTGCCTCTATTGGAAAATTGTGTTTCCACAAAATTCTGAATCAGAAAATTGTGGAAACACAAAATTTCAATTAGAAAATTGTGGAAACACAAATCTGCTATTTTCTTACCCCACCCAGAGCGACCCGAGGTAACTAAACTCTCGCCAATTTTTTCCCAGACCAAAGGCGATTTCACGCATTTTTTTGATGATTTCAATGATTTTCAGTTTCCGGAAAGGATGAAAACACAAGGACTGTTCATCATTTTTCCATGGTTTCAACCTCTGATCTGAAACCTCCGTTTGTTCACCGGCGTCCCAAACGTCCCACAAATGTTCAACAATCTTCAATGAGTCATAGACTTCAAGTCCAAAGATGTTTCAAACATGTCTCAACCCCTGACTGCTTTCGACATATGTCTGACACCTTCCGCTCTCCCCTTCCTCAATCCCCACAGCTTGCAAAGCATGTTTGTGACACACGCGGACTGTGGCGGCACCGTGGCTGCGCGCGGTGCGGTGAACAAGTCAAGTCAAACTGCATCAAATCAACCACTCACGAGGGTTTATTGTAAGTATAGTCAGTTCACAATGTTCCCAATCAAATCGCAGTTCACCCGGATTTAGCCAGTCCTGGGTGAATTGAGAGGAAGTCTTTAGACTTTAGAGGCGGCGCAACAAAGGTCACGATGACCATCGAAAGGACACGCAAGGTCCATTGCACAAGTCAAGTCACACAAGGTCCATTGACCTTTGCAAATCGCAATCAAAGTCCATTGACCTTGACTGCCAGGCCATCATTCGGATTCAGCAGTGGTGGCTCCCATGAAGTTTGTTGTATTGCAAGTTGATGTTGACTGTCTGCATGAAGTTTGTTGCATTGCAAGTTGGGCTGACTGCATTGCAAGTTTGTTGGTTACTAGTTCATTGTGTGTGTGTGGTCAATTGCTCATGCAATGCTGCCATCAATGCCGTACTTGCAGCAGGAGCCGTGTTGTTGACCCACTCGACCCGCCCCATCCATCCTGATCTTCCAGCCATGGGCGCCAGCTGTGCCCTAACCAGTTGTGGTCGCGCCATGCAGTCGAGGGCCAGCCACGCCATGAACTCGAGGATGAAGCCCAGGATGCATTCCACCGTGAAGATCCATGCCTCTGATCATGAGCTTTTTGGCCAAGTTGCGTTCATTTTGGAGTTGTGCCTCTTGGTCGCTCCAAGGCCAGTCCTCCTCCGCGGCGGCTCTGGTGGCTTGTTCAAGCCCATCCTCTTCCACACCTGATCATCGTCGGCCTGATCAGGTGTTTTTGGAGAAGCCACTTCTTCTTTTGAATGCTCTCCACTGGCTTCAATCTCCTTCCTGGTCATCATTTGCTGTGGCCCACCACTCCCAGTCCTGCCACTCCCACTCGTTCTCCACCTCTTCCACCTCCAACTTCACCTCCAACTTCACTTCTTCCTTCACATCTTTCTCCTTCCTCATTCTTCCTCTTTTCCCACCACCTCTTTCTCTTCTTCCACTTCTTTCTTCTCATTCTCCTCACCCTTCTCCACATCCACCAATCGGGGGCGAGCACGTTGCACTGCAAGAACGTGGCAAGCTCCTCATCTTCCGGCGACTCCGGAGGCGATGACATGACGATGGAACGAAAATGGCCAATGCGGGCCCCTAAGCCGGCGTGCCTGGCAGCTGGAGACACCGGTCGGGTCGGAACGCCCGCGGCGCTCTGCCGCGTCTGCGTCCGCCTCGACAGGCCCTGCTGCCGCTGCTGCTGCTGCAGTGGATGTGCCGATGCCAGATGCTGAGATGCGAGTGGTCCTGCCGGGCATGCCACCCCAGGAGTGGCTGCAGCGTCACAATCTGGCCATATGTCCGCACTGTGGCCGGTCTGTCAGTCGTCGCTGCAATAATGGTGTGCACCGCATTTGCATGACCCAGCAGCTTCGCCGTGCTGGCTCCCCTGCTGCGCCTTCAGTGCTTGGAGGCAGCCCGGACATATCTCGCCTTCTCGGCAAGCTTCCAGACTGGGATGAAATCTGCCTTGCGCCAGTGGACACGCGGGACACCTTGGGGGCTGGGATCTTGCCGAAGGCCACCTTCCTTCAATGTGTCGCTGGAGTCCTTCTGCACTGCCGCCTGATGCTTGGACGTTCTGGGATCGACACGCTAGCGCATCAACGGGCCCGCCTTGGACTGAGCTCTGGATGTTTCCCAAGGCCTGTCTGGCGGTTCTTCCTGGCGGCACCGCCAAGCAAAAGAGGAATGGGAATGTTTTTGGCCAATCGCCTGGAGCGATGGCTTGCTGGGAAACGCCGGACCCTTTGGGATGAGGCCCCCTGGACGTCGCTCTTGCCGTGGCGATGGCGAGGATGCCGATGCCGCGAATCGTCTGGAGCTGCTTTGGGCGCTTACGCCGCCTGCAAACGTGCTCACCAACAGACGGCAGCACGCACCACCGTTTCTGGAGTTGGACCACTTGCACAGCTTCTCTACGCTGCTTATCCTACAATTCTCACACCAGGTTCAACCAGGTTCAACCAGGACATGTCGTAAGGCTTGCGGCGAATTTTGTCGTTCTTACCTCGCGGCACTCTAATTGTCTTGGCTTTCCCTTTGATCTGTCCTTTGTGTGCTGCTTCTACGAAACACGGCTGCGCAATCACACAGCAGCAGTGGTTGGCTCTGAGCTTGCTATAGGATGGAAAACTAATACAAACTGTCATGATCTGTCACTCAAGCTGAGAGGGCGGCTGCAGCTGTTCCAGAAGAATGATCAACTCCGTTTTTCCTGTGACACCACCAAGAGCGCAAACCATGCACCACAACGTGACGAGGACCAGGGCACCAGGGCAGAAGTGCAACAACCCAGCCAAAACAACTCGTCACACCTGTGAAGGACGATCAGCTTGCCACAGCGGCCACGGCAGCAGCCGAAGCCGGTGTGCCAGGTCCGCCGCCGGCGCTGCTGAGTTGAAGCACGCTGAAGCATAGCAACCATTGATTCTTTTGACATGGATACAACCGGCGAAGGAGCATAGCTATGCTCCTGACCTGCGTCGTGACCAGGTTTTTGCCACACTGTGCAGTGGCCGCTGCTCACTAGTTATTGGGAAGTAAAGTCCATTTGAAGACTTTTGGAAGTTTTGCTAGAGCATAAACCCGCGCTGCCATGCTCTTCGTTCGCGAATTCAGGCCCATTGATAGAGAATAGTCTTCGTTTCACCTGTTTCACCTTAGCACAGAGGAAAGACTACAAGATGGTGGAGACTCGGCCTGTGGGCTCTGTTTTGGTTTGTTTGGTTTGTTGTTGGGTTGTCTTTGCCTTTTTCTCCACCATCTGATTGTTTTTCCTTTTCTTCAATGATGACCTGGGCACCATGCCCACACGGCGTCCGTACTCGTGGAAAAAAAAAAGGTCCGCCGCCGGCAAAAACTGGGAGCTGGTAGAAGACGCCGGCGGCAGCACACTTGGCTGAAAGGGCAAGGCTCCACTGATCCAAACCGGGTCTGCCTGACTGTTGCTTCTTGGTGTAGCAACAGTACACGATGCTTCCCATATGGACCAGGATACGGAGCACTTTGCCCGACTTGTTTCCTACCTGCTACTCCAATGGATCTTACTTTAAACAACCTTTCTGATGAAAGTAAGAACTTTTTGCATTTCCATCAGATTATTGTGCCAGAGCCCAAGCAACTGCCCCCTGCTTTTTCTCGCCTACTGTCCTCTGTAGGCTGTCGATCGCTTGGCTCGTATGTTCCCTGTGTACTTTGTCAGGGTGGTTTCAACTCTATCGATCATTGGTTATCCTTCTGTCCAGTTGTGCATCTCACTTGGCTGGCTCTGTGGGTTGCTCCGGCACCAGAAATTACCTGGCGCAAAGTGCCGTCCCGCAGCACAGGAGTAGCACTTTGCTACATGCTTTTCCATCTTCGGCGACTAGTTACTGAATGTGGCGGACTCCGACCTAACATTTTGTGTGTGCACAACCGCAAGGTCTCGCACCATGTGCTTGACCTCTGGCAGCGTATCTACTCTTCGCTGCCTAGCACGCTGCTCAGAAACTTCCGTGCTCCACCGCAATCCAGCAGTAATGCGTGTACTGACTCCACAAAAATTAGGTTGCAGCGTTTCCCCGCGGTTGTACTAGAAGCTGCACTGCTCCCTTCCAAGGGACTTGCAACGACGCAGTCCTTTGCTAAAGGAGACACCATTGCCACTTTCGTTAAGCAGGACCACCGTCTACGGTTGCTCCTCTCACAATACCGAAAGCTCCCTTTCCCTACTGCTACTGCATGTCTTGTACCTTTCTTGTGCCATTGTGGAGCCACGCATTTACGCTTGCAAGCCATGGATGATCTGTCCGCAAATACAATTCTCCTGCTAGGTGAGCCACAAGAATGGCAAGGATGCTTGGTGCAATTCGATGGCTCTGCACATAAGACCACACAAACTGGGGGGGCAGGAGTTAGCTTGCTACACGTCACGCCGTCCTCCACTTCCCTCGTCCAGTGGCTTTCCATCCCCTTGCTTTCTTGTCCTGACAATGTCATAGCAGAAGCACATGCCTGTCGGGCTGCCATAAATCTTGCATTTGAGTACTATGTCTCCTGTATGGCTAAGGGCATCCCCATTGACAGCGTTGTGGTTCAAGGAGACATCTTGCCTGTAATTAATTATCTTCAGTACAAAGGAAGAATTAAGAAACCCGCGGTTGTCGCCATTTTAGAACAATGCCAACAACTGCTTGCCCAAGCGCCTTGTCTGTTCCGTCTTGTCTATCTGCCACGGGAATGCAATCGTCTAGCCGACTACTTTGCTGGTCAGGCCAGTGCTGCAGCTAAGGAGGCGGAGGGCAATCCACTTGTCCCCTTGCATCATTTGGCTCTCCCGCCTTTTCACCTAGCACAAGCTCTGGGCTTCATCGTTCAGCAGGGAGATGCATCGCAAGCCCCAGCTTTTGTTCTCACGGAGTGCCCCTCCCCCACTCCCCAAGAAATGCACACGCTACTACGAAGGCACCCACACTATAAATGGGTTGCAATGGACTATATTGCTCTGGCAGTGTCGTCCTCTCATTGCCTCAGCGTAGGATACAAGCCCGCCGTTGATACCTTGGGAGGCCGGTTGGCAATGCAGCGCAGCGGTTGCCGCGGCAGGTTCGGCTGCTCCTCTTTGGCAATTCGCATTGGGAGATAGATATTAGTGGAGCACACTATGAACTCATGAGACGACAATGCAAGACAGCGGAGGTTCACCTTACATTGCAGCCAATTGCGCAAATGAGAGATTATCTCAGAGGAGCTCTTCGGACATACATAGCAGAGGATGAAATTGGCCCCCTGGTAAAGACCTGGCCACTTGTCATCATCAACAGTGCCAGTCCGCAGGAAGCTATAGAGTACCTCAAGAAGCGCATACAAGCGGAACTATCAGGTCATTTAGTGAGTTTTGCTCGAGAAGTGTTCGCTGCTAGCCGTTATGCCATGCACCATCCCCCCTCATGGTGCCCAACTGGTCCAGAACGGACAGGGCGAGGGGCTCCTTTTCATTATTTTGAGGTCTTAGAACAGCAGGTTACATGGGCTGCCTATTCCTTCTTGCAACCTCGGGTAGGATTTGCTTCAGCCATTTGGCTGCATGATGGCTTCTGGGTTGCCCCGCGACCGGAGAATGCCTTGCTCACAGCCCTGCATACTTATCTCTGCCAGACTTTTGGCTTTGACCTTGCCGAGCCGCCACTGATGAGGTGTGATCCCTTGCAGCCCAAATTTGCACAGCTGTTATCTGAATGTAACTCCACGACCCCTGTCACCGGCTCACACTCCCGTGCCTCCTCTCAACGGCCTCTCCCTGCTTTAGTGCGCATACACAGAAAACGCACTTTCACTGGCGCGCACCCCGAGCAACAGGAAGCCCTCGAGCAACGACTCACAAAAAGAATTAAAGTACACAGTACCAAGCGACGGCGTATACGATGATTCGCGACCTAGGTGCACAAATGCAAGGAATCCCTCTTTTGTTTGATCTATTCCCTTGTCGCTGCTTCCCTCGTCACGTGTTTGGCCCCCTCCCTGTCTGTCTATACTAATGACATTTGCTTCACTTGTTGCTTATTTTCGTTTGTCGGCTTGTGGTTTGTACCTTGCCTGAAGAGTTGTCTCATTTATGACTCGGCTATCTGGGCTCAAACTGCTGCGACAGACAGGGCAGCTACGAGGGGCGGATTGTTCCTGCAACCACTCTTCCATAAAGCAACATCTATCCCAAAGGAGAGGGTCTGGACCTTAGTCCAGATCCTCACTGAGCGGAGCACAGAGGCAGCTAAGTGCGCCGTACCAATGGAGATTGGACCTGGGGGCCTGGACCTCTCTCCCTTTGCTCGCATGATCTATAAACACCCTGATGGAGAGGTACATTTGTCCAACTCAACGTGATCATAGCTCAGAGACAGCTTCCGCTGCGACTGGCGGTTGCTGGCTTCCCAAGAACTCCTTTGGACGATGGCACATGCCCTCGCATATCGGAGATGCAATTAGTTGCGGTGCCAGCAGAGATGCGCCGATCTTACCTAGTGCTCACTAGTGGGCAGGTCCTTTTTCCCTTCGAGGATTCGCCGCACATCACACGTGAAGGCGTTCTCCTGCATGGAAGGTGTGCCCCTCAAAGGGCAATAGTTTATCGCATCCTTCAGCAAGCTGAATGTTTCTCTCCCCATGGATGGGCCGTGGGGCGAGGACAGGCCAGACCTCCAGAACCGGGGGAAGCCTTAGCTTCCTTCCCTTTCTCGCAAATGTATACTCTACCGGCGGTCCCCGTTGCCTCAGCTCGTCCGACACCGCCAATCCCGCCCTGGATGTTGCCGCAAAGTCGCCCCACTCCCATACATGAGCAATCAGTCAGAGCTAGTGGAGATATGAGCCTTTAGGCAGTTGCAGTGGGCCCCAGCCCAGCTAGGTGTGTATGCTTTGCAGGCCCTTACTGACCAGGACGTGATTGATGGTCACGACGCGCCGCACGCGCGGCTTAGTCGAGAACTCATCATTCGTGCTAGCACAGTGCGTGCCCTAGCGTGCGACATCCAACGCACCTTCCAAAATGTACGTACACGTCATCAGCACTGCAATGTTCAACCAGGGGCCAATGCGTGCTGGGCACTAGCTAGCTAAATGGACACGATACTCACCGCCTTGCGAGAGACGCAGAGCGCCACCACATGAGTGGTTTCCAGTGACGAACAGATCGAGCCTAGCTATCATCCTTAGTGGCTGGTCAGTAACGAGTACGCTGACCCGCATCACGGGTTTCATTACCTACTTGTTATAGACCTATGTTACCTTCCTGGTAGTTGTGTTTCTCCTGCTCCACACTGCATGAGACTCAGAGCCTGCTGCTGTTCAGGCTCGAAGTTGAGTAGAGATCGCACGCCTCTGCCCAACCTGGATAGGACAATCAGTAGCAGCTTTTTGCTCATGGCCCTGCCTTTCATTGTTGGCCCTCATCAGTGTTCCCTCACTCAGGGCCCAGAGGGGCGCCCACAAGTTGAGGTGGTCTTGCGCATACGGCTACCACTGGCAGAATTTTTCAGAACAGCGCCCGCTGTTTCAGCAGACAGGGCACGAGCCAGCCCCGACTCCTGCAGCGCCAGTCAAAGCAGGTCTTCAGACAACGGGACACAGAAGCCCCCCTCTGAAGGAGGAAGCCTCACCTAAACGGAAAACGACCAGTCGTACTCAACCAAAAAAGCCGGTGCATCCTCCCAGGCATGATACACCAGTTGATCCTACCCATGAAAAGCTGCTGGCTGTGCTCTCGCATGCTGCACGACTCTCTGATACTGGTGAAGGGGGAGCAGCTTTGGCCGCCGCAGACTTCCCCTCTGCTAGCCCAGGGGATACGATGATGCCGCTAACTATGGAACCGGCCACCGGCTGGCCTCCCCGACAAGCGACTAGCAGTGGACTCCCTGAACACCAGTATATCACACACGGGCATATTCAATATCGTGTTAAGGAGGAGGGGACGCATGAGCATTTACCACCGCCGCGTGCATTTGCACACCCAAAGAAGTGCCCTGTCCAGTGAACCAGTAGAGAGACCCAATGCCCCGCTTTCCATGTTGACAAGGGCCCCCTACCAAACGTCTCCTCTTGTCTCTGCAGACCTTTGGCTCAGAGCAAGAGAAACAACTTGCCAGCCTGCCCTCTTTTGCATAGTACTAGCCGGGTTTCGCTTACACACACTATTGTGAAGCCAAACTGCACATTCAAAATCGCCATGCAGACACATCCAGAACCAGTGTTTCTGACCGATGATGGCACGTATGTTGATGTTACTAATTTTGTACGCTTTGAGCTCCACCATAAAGATATTCGGTATGGGGTTCTCGACCTCATCGTAAATTTCGTCTACAGGGGGCAGAGGGCGCAGCGCTACTTGCTGCATTTTTTTCCAGTGGATGCAGTTAAAGAAAACGTAAATACCCCCTTCCCAGAATGGACGGAAGGGTTTGAATTCCCGCCAGCTCTGTTAAAGCTCCGGGCAACTGTGGAAGGGGCCATCATCCCGCTCTATCATCAGGGCTGTATTGCAATCAACACTAGGGGAGCCACAACGTATGGCACAAAGCGAACTCGGCTCCGCAGGATGATTTTGCACATACAGCACCATGAAAGCCACCTCCTCACCGTGTTGGCTGAAGCGGTGAATGCTAGGATCTTCACAGAGAACGCAGACCCTCTTGATATTTTCCTACAGACACGCCCCTTGTCAGGCTCCCTCCCTCGGCGAGTGGGCTTTTGGTCCCATGATGACAGGCAACGACAGCAAGCCCTTCGAGTAGACACGCAGCCTACGGAACAAGCGGCCCCACAGCGACATACAGAACGCGCGCACCACCAGAATCAGCCCTACATGCAAGAGTGCAAGGTCTACATGCTTTGGTACAGGAAATCGAACAAACTGTAGACTATATGCCTCAAGATGTACAGGGTGCTCTCCTCACTCCCCTGGCTGACCTACACTCCCAACTTTGTGGCCTGGTGTACGTAGCCTGGTTGCTCTCCCTTTTGCACCCGCATGCTGATGATCATGACCAGTAGTTACAGGGTCGTAGTGATACGCCTCTGCTGCAACATGATGTCCCCTTTTTCTTACGGTACATTTTGGACAGGTGCCCCCTACTAAAAGCTAGATGCAGTTGATCCTCTGCAGATGCACTTTGCTGTAATGTTTGGCTCGCAGCAGGTCGTAGCGCCCAGCATACATGAGTGAGGTCAGCCTTAGCTGACATCACCATTGTTGCCATTCGTTTGCTTGTTGCGCTCAGGGCAACTGCCAGCCTTAGCTGGCGGGGGCTGCACTCGTATCTTAGAGCAGAGCAACGCCAATGTCACATGACCCGTGGATGGAGGACAGTAATTCACTGGACCTAACGGACGGGTTGGAGGACAGGGTCCACGTGCCTTTTGTATACACACGTGATCATGCGGAGTGGCTGACAGCAGATGGCCAGGCCAGCTTTGCCAGGGGTACGGAGGCTAGTGTGAAGCAGTCCCAGGAGGATGCTTATGCAGCAATGGCTATGAAAGACACTCTCAGCAGTCCTTTCGGCCTTGATTCCGCCTGTCCTACTCTCGGTTTGTCTGATGTTCGTGCGCAGCCACCCAAAAAAGACGACGGGTATCCCACTCTTGAAACAGAGGGTGACCTGCCGGATACTACTGCCATCATTCGGACACTAATGTCACACCGTGACTTGATCATGAACAATCAAATGATCTACCTAATAGTGGACAATCGCATGCCGGCAGATGTTTCGCATTGGCCGGCTTTTGCAGCATGGTGGGCCTCACGTAGGTGCCTAGTGGGTCCCCAAGAAGAGGCAACTGACATACTTTGGGTTTGTGCGGATGCTACTACTGGCCTTCACAAGGTTCCATACTACTGGGCAGGAGTCTTTGTGTTAGAGGCAGCGCGTTTCTTGTATCCTGTACAACATTTTGCACTCATTGACAATGACTGTGTGCCAGTCACGCTTTTTGAAGTGCAAGATCTACTGCAGCTGGCGCATCAGCAGCACCAGTGGGTTGACCTCCTAGGGCGCGCGCGTTCAGAGTCTAGCTCCTGTGCAGGAATTGGCATGCTCCTCTTCACAGAGGCTCACTTGGAATACAATGCAGGACTGGTCATTTCGATCGGCAATCGCAGCAAGCACAGTCCGCTGGAACATGATGCGACTGCTTCGACCCTGGCGAAGAACCTCCAGGCAGGCCGCCTTGCCTTAGTATCTAGAGCCAGACCACCAGTCAATCCAAGCGATACAGTCATCAGTGGCACTATGTTTACCCCTTTTGTTGGGATCGCAATGCAAACCGCCCTTGACCTATGCATGGTCTGGTCCTTATACGGGCTTTACATGTGTAAACACTTCTGGCCTAGTCCTGTTATCGCCCTGAATGAACTTGGTCCAGGCAGCACAATCAAGTGGCCACGGCAATCCCATCCAAGGGCCCTCACCCCTGCAGGAAGAGAGCGAACTCCGTGGGTCACTAGCTGGGCTCGCGCCACCTTTGAACAGGGAATACTTTCAGTGCTCCCAATGCTTACTGGGCCATGCACAGTCGCGTCGTTGCCAGGTGAACACCTCTTCCAAGCCAGTGCACTGCCGCGCAACCGCATGCGTCCTGCCATATTTCATGCCTTTGGCAAGGCCAAAGTTGGAGCGCAAGTTGCACTACGAGAGTTGGAGCAACAAGGGTGGGAAACGCTACCGATTGCGATACTCGGCATGCCCAACCTCCCCCCAGCATGGGCCGTTGAGACTTGGAAACCAGTAGGTGGGTGCAAATTTACAGGCTACTTCTCTGGCGTAGCTGGGAACAGTGCCTTGCGCTTCTGCCTGCTATTAAAGTGGCGGGCGATTCGTCCGCAAGCGACAGAACTCTTTCCAGCCCAACTGCAGGGGGACAGCCTTAGCTGTCTTCCGGCAGAGTTCGGTGATGCAGACGTGGAGTCAGCGTCCACGCCCTCGTCTGATACTTCTGCCAAGAGAGCGGATCGACTCGCTAAAGCAATCGAAAGCGACTCGACGCAGGGTAGTCAGGCACCTGACCCTCGTCCATGCACTCCCTGTCCGCAACAGCTGTCTCCTCCCCTCTTTGTGCCATGGAGTCAAGTCGCCAAGCTACGAGGGGTAGTTGCAGTCCACAAAGACATTGAAGCATGTCCGCATGAGGAACTGCAGGTTGCATTAGCTCACCCCCAGTGTCTTGTCCCCGGAGAAAAAGAGCAATTCCTTCAAGTCAATAGCGACTTGCTCTGTCAGCTCCAAGGCTCGGTTATGCCCCTGGAAGGCATTGCACCACAGGTGTTTGAAGCTATCTACCAACGTCAGCAGGGTGAAATACTATGGGTCACTGTCCTATGGATGATTGCTCAACTCAATGAGTACTGGTTTGGCGGTAACTCCCCACCATTGCCGTCAGTATTTCAAATCAACTGTGGTGGCCTTGGGGGCGGAGCCCTTGAAGGGGAGGTCCCCCCGCATTTCCATTGCACGTGTCCGCCTGTGGGAGAAAGTCAAGTCTATGGGCCGTCACTCTCCCCCGCAGATGTCCTTGATGAACAGGAATGGGGTGTTGCCTATGGCTGGTCGACCGGAGTGCATGAAGTCGCCACCCTCTTTGCGCTCACACACAACCCGTGCCAGAAATGGGAAGACCTAGGGTATGGCAAGGCAGCCCTTCTGTACCAACGTACACAGCATGTGCTGCAGCAGCGAGGCTGCTCCCTGCTCATCGACGGCTGCCGCACCAGGCCTTTCTCAGTGGTCTTTGGTGGAAGCTCCTTTCGTTGCAGCCACTGCGACTTCTTGCCTGCTTGCCTGGGCTTGGGTGTCTTCGGCCGGCTGAGCAAGCAGATCCCCCCCATTTTACAGTAAATGGTTTTAGTGCAGGCAGCTGCACTGGAGCAGTGATTGCCTTAGCAATTCGTTGCCTCTGGCCAGCCAGTCAGATCACAGCGCGCCTAGGCGCCATTGCGATGCCGAAGAGCGTCTTAGCAGCACTTGTAGCCACTGCAGAGCCTGACAGGCGCAACTACTATCTTGTCCATGCTGCTGAGGATTGCTTGTGTGACTGGAAGCCGACAGAGAACGAGCTTGACATGTTGCAACGATCCCTGCACATCACGTATGTAACTGACTCTGCAAGATGGATGGGCAAGCACAAACACTGTTATTGGCACTGGCTCCAGTGCCAGCTCCCTGCGGGCAAAGTGAGCCTTACCACGCTGAAGCTCACGCACCCTGATGTTGTTCCTCGCCGTGATCGAATTGCTGCCCCAATGCGTCTGGCCTCCTGGATTCGCTTTGAGACGGTCATGACAAGCGATGATTGGGAAGGAGCTATCAGCTTGTTGGTGTCCAACCTCCACCGTCCCGACCAAGAATTGCTTGTGCTACTACAAAGCTGCGTGGCCGGACAGCAAATTGCCTCCATGGAAGAAGCACAGGCACTGCTGCTCAAAAACTTCCGGGTTGGCAAAGGCAATCAAAGTGCATGTGCTCAATGGCTGACGGAGATGGCTCGAGACCTCTTGGCACCGATCCCGTTCCGAGAAGTGTTTGTCATTCTTTTTTTTTCCACGAGTACGGACGCCGTGTGGGCATGGTGCCCAGGTCATCGTTGAAGGGAGGGAAGAACAGTCAGATGGTGGAGAAAGGAACAGAGAAACCCAACACCACACCAAACAAACAAAACACCACAACCCAGGGCCCACAGGCCGAGTCTCCACCATCATGTAGTCTTTCCTCTGTGCAAGGTGAAACATGTGAGACGAGAAAGAGTGTCTAGAAAGGGGCCTGAATTAACGAACGAAAAGCATATCGGCGCAGGTTTGTGCTCAAGCAAAGTCGCAAAAAGGCTTCAAAAGGACTTCACTTCACCATTATGAGTGACCAACGGCCACACCCCAGTGCGGCAAAATCATGGTCACAATGCAATTCTCCACTCAACAACGAGGTATCGCAATGCTTCAACGTCGATTGCATCCCTGACAAGTGGGGTGGCGTAGCTGTGCAACATGCCGTGGAAAAGACCTTTCTTGTGGCACAACCCGTTCAACCGGTTGCACTTACAAGTCAAGTGGCATGCTACCAATCAACAATCAATGGGTGGCGGCCATAATCGACGAAAGCTAGCAGGTGATGGTGCGAAGAGACCCCCCCCGAAGGGAGGTCAGTTCAGCACTGTTTGGTACTCACAGGTACCAAACAGCAAACAGAGTGGAGTGTCTTCCAGGTTTACGAAGCGCAGCACCGTAGCAAAAGTTAATCGGCTGCATGCAAGGCCTGTGTGAGACAGGTGAAACAGGTGAAACTTTGGACAATCCTAGCTTGGTATCTGTACTTCTTTGTACAAAATTGGAAATGTCGGACATCAACAAAGGGAACTAAGGTTCCCCCTGGGCATCCGCCATTGCCACTCTCTACCACCCGCCTGTTAGGAACGAAGAGCTAAGGCTCTCACTCCTATAGGCTCACAGCAGTTCGAATGGCGAAAAGGTTGGTCAGTGCTTGCGCATCTTGCTTGCCGCACTCTGCTGTCAGTCAGCTTGTCCCCCATTCCAGTCACAGGTTCACCGGCTCTATCTGGTCTAGCCCTTTTTCTTCCCTGTGACAACTGGCATCTGTCGACATTCCTTAGCATTGCCTGGACTAGACGGGTTATCCAGTTTGTTCAGGAACACTGGTCTTTGGCAACGTGCAGTTTATTGTCGTTTGCTTGTCCCTGGCCTCGCCATGATACTCTTGAGTAGAACTTCCTATGCAAGGGTACCATTGCGATGTTTCTCCGCTCCCTTATGGAATTTGCCCTGTTTCTTCCCTGTGACAACTGGCATCAGTCGACATTCCCTAGCATTGCCTGGACTAGATGGGTTATCCAGTTTGTTCAGGGACACTGGTTTTTGGCAATGTGCGGTTTATTGTCGTTTGTCATTGGCTTGCCCCTAGCCTCGCCCTGGTGCTCTTGAGTAGAACTTTCTATACAAGGGTACAATTGCGATGTTTCTCCGCTCCCTTCTGGAATTTGCCCTGTCATGATCGTTGACCTGCCTTGGACCCACGCTAAGGCGCGTGCCCAGACTCTTGACGAGTATCTACGATGCAGCGCTCGCTGCAACCAAGAAAAACGTCTTGTTTTCATCCAAGACCAGGGGTGTACCCCATGTCCGGGATCATGTGCAGCCAAGGTGGCCATCGCATAGCAGGACAAATGGCGAAAGCATTCTCTTCTGCGTAGACTCCTCGCCATTTATGCCTTCCTGGCATCTTGACAAGCCTACTAAAGACAGTGCAATCTAGGAAGGCCCTACTTCCTATGTACCTCAGCGAGGGCGGAATGGCAAGCTCCACGAGAGCTGCACAGTTCATGAAAGCTTTGACTCGGATTGTGTGGAGGGTTATCGGAAGAAGGACTTCTTTGAGACTAGTGCAGTGCACAAAGGCGAATTCCGGAATTTCCTCAACCTGGGTGTTGCAAAGGTCTATATTCTTAAGTAGTCGGCAACTGTCGCATGCATGCGCTCCGAGAGTTACAAAATGCATTGGGAGAGCAAGTGCAGTGATTCCTGTGGAGCTGAGGCAGCCCGGCGTTAACTCACTGACCCTAGCTTGCAGTACTGACTCTCGGGGAGATGGAAGCTCGCTTAAGGTAACCTCAGCAAGATTGATACAGCCTTGAAAGAGGTATTGCCCTAGCTTGGCTTCGCTATTGAACACATTTGCAATTCCTTCCGATGCATACACCCATTGCAAGGAACAACATTCCGCAAAGGCTTTATACCCAAAGTCTAGGCAACCCGGAGCCGCGACGCTGTTCAGTAGTTTGCAATCGCGGAAGACATTATCGGAAATGCCTACTACTGTGGCAGGCAGTTTAACGATGCGGAGCTGCCGACAGTTTTGCCAAGCCTCTGCCTTAGTGAACCTGATACCTGGTTCTACACTGACATGTCTCAAGCGTGGAACTCCTGCAAAGGCCCCTTCTGAGACACTTCTCTCTGGGTTCATGGGGACATGAACTGCTAGCGGAAGGTGATGGATAGGGCAATCCTCAAGTTCTACCTGAGATGGCAGGATAACACTACAGTTGCGAAAAACGATGGTGTATTCCATTCCTTGCTGTAGCTTGTCCCAGATTGGGTCCTCTAGGTAAGTCTGTGTGGCAGTTTGCAAAAAGTCAATGCAGCACCCAAAAACTTTGAGATCAGTAACAGAAACAAGATAGTCCATAACCTGCTCTTCTAGATCTTCAAAGCGGTCAAACTTTGCAACACTGAGAGAGACCTGGAAAGTCTCTCCCGAAAGCGTAGTCAGCAGCAGGGAGTATTCCATGACCGGCTCCTTTTCAGGAGGGGTGCTAATCATGGATGAATCATCAAATTCCATGTGCGACAGGCTATTTGCAATGATTGTTTGAGCCAAAGGTGTCTGGGGCTGCGCGTGACCTGCTCCCAAGGCTTTCGAAACTGCAGACAGATGCTAAGGCACCCCCCTAGAGTCTACCATGGGCTGGCATGATATTGGCAATATTCGTGGTTGAGTTCCTCGTCAAAGGCATCCGAATCAGGTCCTTCTGCAGGGAGCAGCTCAACCCACTGGGGTTTTTCAAACTTGTCACACATGAAAAAGGCATTGTGCTCTGCTTGTATCCACTGTTCAATGTCACCCCAGTCCAGGGGGGTGAAACGTTGCAGCTGCTCACACCCACAAAATGCACGGTTGCCTATATCCCTGAGCTCCGTCGGGATGACAACTTCTTGCAGTGCCACACAATTCAGAAAAACTTCTTTGCCTATTAGCGTGAGTCGTGGCGGGAGCCATATGCTGTTTAAAGCGACACAGTGGGCAAATGTGGAAGAAGGGAGGGCTGTGATCTCTGTGTCCATGAGATTGACCTCCACAAGGCTTTTACAATTTTCACAGGCACGCGGCCCGATATTGTGGAAGTCGCTCGGCAGGCAGAGCTGATTTTGGAGGTTGAGCAACTCCAGTTCACAGCCAAAGACATCCAACTCAGAGACTGTCGGCAGAAAGCAGAGAATGTCATCTTCAAGCTCTGCTACATCCTCATAGTAGGAGAGGTCTGTTTGCATTGCATATACCGTACCAGCTATGGTAACCAACTCGAGGTTGATCTCATAACGGTCTTGAGGAGTCGGCATTGTCGCGTAGGCGGTAGCTCGCACGTGCTTGCTATGTTTGTTTGAGCCAAATCACAGAGACACCGAAGAGATAATCTTTGCGAACCCTGTTATGACAATTGGGCCACAAGTAGGAGGGTGGCTAAGGCCACCCACCCCCTGGAAATGATCAAGCAACTCGAAGACGTTTGTTGATCGGGATAGGTCCTACTGCCAACTACCTTACTGCCACCAACCATAGGACCACCCATAGGGCGAAGGCGGTGGGGAGGGCCTACTGTGCCAGGAAGGCCACGCTGCCGACGAGGAGCTTCCCGATTCTGGCGGGGGGACAGTTCGGCGAGCTTTATTACCTGGGTCAGTGGCTTCTTGACTATAGCCCATGTGGTCTTGAAGCGCCTGCTTGTGGGCCACAAGTTGAAGCCTGAAAGTGGGGTTCCCAGTGAGCCATACACAAAGCTGGTCCCATCGTTCTTTGGTATAGAATTGTGTGCCATATTGATTGTATGGGCGATCTGCCATTTTCGGAGTGAGAGGATATCCTTTGTGGTAGTAGTCGCTGAGGACGCTACCAGGGACTTTGGTCAGCATCAGGCGGGGAGACAGCAGGTGCCATCCTGTGCGGGCCATGGCAACACGGAGCCCGGAGGTCAGCCACTGAGCCACGACAGCACTTTCTGCGTCAACGCTCCCTTGTTCAAAGTTGCCAAGCGCAGTTGCTAATCGGGTATAGCCTATGCCGAAGCGGCCATATCCCTTGGCAAAGGTGTAGTTGGGTTCAGCCCTCATGTCCTCATCCTCCGTGGCCTCTTCAGTGCCAACCTCTGGTGGTTCAGCAAGCCCCACTGGCACAGGGAGAGCAAGCTTAGGCGACCGTTCAGCTGACCCTGTAGCGTCAGAGTCAGAGTCTTCTTCTGCAGACAGGTCTACATTGGGGTGTTTGGCAGTAGTCAGGTCTCGCCACAATGGGACTTCGATGCGCAGCCTCAACTGTAGAAGGGAGGGAAACGAGAAAGCTTGTCCCAAAGACGGGTCAAGGGCACCACTAGAGTAGGCTCTTTCTGCCCAGGACGTGTCCGGCGTTCAATATCTTTGGCGTGCACTCCCACCACGAGCAAGGGGTTGTCCTCAGCATCCTCTTCTTTTGGCCGATATCCATAACCCCCTTTCACTTCCGCAGGCGTGTAGCCCTGTCGCTCCATGGCTACCACCAGGTCAGGCAGTATTTGTACTGGTAGATAGATAAAGAGGTCATTGGTGGGCAATGTCTGTTCCCCATACTCCATTCCCCTAACAAAGGACATGAGGACAGTGCGCATAAAGGTGAGGGCATCAACGTCTTTTTCCTTCGTCGTCTGTGATTTTCCTTCCTCTACTTTTGCTGGTCCTGGATCCTGGTGTCTATGTTGATTATCAGAGGAACAGCACCGCGCAATGAAGGCCAGGAGGCCGTATTGCCAGAATCGGGGGTTTGCATAGAGGGCGAGCTGTTTGTGAGCGATGAAGGGACATGCTGGATGTCCACTCTTTACAAAAGCAAAGAGGTTGGATAGGGGAGCAGCAAAGGCTTCACTTATACGGAGGAGATCCCCATATAGGCCTGATTGATTTCATCCGGAATGTTCACAAAGGAGGAGCCATGGAGTGCTTGTTCTGTCACCCTCCTCCAGAGGAACGTACGGACAAGGCGATTGATTTGCTTGCTGGAGATAGCAAGTCTCGCCATCGGCCATTCCCTGGGAAGGTCACTATAGGTCTGTAATGCAGGGAGCGGCACCCTGTGCCTGGCTGTTTCGCTGGCCGTTCGAGCCGCAGATTGATAGTCGTATAGGACCTGCATGGCTCTCTGCTCGGATTCCAACTGGAGATCAGTGTCGGCCGTGCCTCCACGCTCTGTATTCTCTTGATCACCGGCAATGTCGATTTCAGTCATCGTGTGTGGGCACTCTTGCATCGATTCAGGGCGGCCAGGTGGTGTCGTAGGATTCCTGCCAGCAGGGGCTACCGGATTTTGAGCATTCTGACTGGCCAAGTCTGCTAGTGTGGCCGGTGGTTGCTCATGTTCAGGAATGCTGCCGAGTAACTGCCTGGATGGTGGAGCAGGAGATTTCCGTAACTTCTTGGATTGAGCTCGCCCGGCACTGGCCTTGGACCCCGGTCTTCTTTTGATTGGGGACTCAGATGATTGTGATGTGGGGCTGCTATTTGGGGGGTCCACGTCCTGTGGTGGTAGCACGCTTCCTGCGTCATCTTCTGCGTCCAGCATTTCATCACTTGTGGGACATGAATCAGGAAAGGCCGGACGATTGCTAAGGCAATCACCCTCTTCTTCTACAGAGGAGGTGGTAGCACTAGCATCATCTGCCATGTGCGCATCGGCTTCCTCCGGGTGCTCTGTGCTCGGAATGGTGGGCGACTTGGAGGAGGAACTGTGGATTGAGACTGCTTCATTTGCGTCTTCTTCAGCCATATCCGCATCTGTCACCGCAAGGGAGGTCGGCGATTCTCCCTCTCGCATCGCTTGTTCCTCGTTGTCTGGGTCACGGTCAGAGATAGAGAGGACCTCAGGTGTCTGGTTCGGCCGAGGCCAGTAACAGCCATGCTCTAAAAGGCCTGGTTTCGGTGGACGGGCAAGGTCAGATTCAGGGTCATCAAGGACTGGCTGCACTCTCCACGCGTCGTAGAAGTAAACCCGGTGCAGTGCTTCAAAGGTATAATCTTGCGCACTGCGCTGCTCACGCGCGCTTGGTGTTGGTTGATAGCGAAGGGAGCTGCCCACGCTACAGCGTTGCCCTGGGCCAGAGCTGTTGTGGAGGAGTCGCCAACTTCCTGGCTGCTGCCCATCCGTGATGACTAGCCACTCAGGCTCGAGCGACGCATCAGCAAAACCGTACCACCAGGCAGGTAGGGCCCTTCTACGAGGCTGGTAATTTCCGCTTTGGTCAAGTGCGTAATCGTGGCTAAGACGAGGCGTAAGCGCCTCACCTTGCCGTGATGGTGTTCTGCAAGACAGACCGGCAGAGGGCCGCGCCACATTGGATGGGGCAGAAGTGCCTGTTGGAAGAATGTCGTGGCTTGCGCAACCTGAGTGACTCGAAGGTCCAACGAGCCAAAGACCGTAGGCTCTTCATTGCTGTCATAGGTATATATTGTTTGGACACCATGCAGGAGGGCGGCTAAGACTTGCAGGGCCCCCGGCATTCCTTGCATGTTCAATGGGCATGCCAAGATGGTAAGATCAGTGGCTCGGCTGTATGCCACGTTCGCTCGTGTGAAGCATTCCTGGTCGTAGTCTAAGTGGCGTCCTTCACCACTGAGGAATGTTGACACACCATGAATGACGATGCAATGCTTAGCCGTGGCGCCTGCCACCTTGACTGCCGTCTCTGCATTCGCCTTCTTCTCAGCAATGGAGAAATAATTGCGTAGGTTCGTGGCCCCTTCACGAGTGGTTGTGAGGGCCAAAATGTCTTCCGTGTCAGAGCCTGCTTTGGCGAGTTGGTCCTCGAGGTGTTGATACACTCTTACCGTTGGGTCGTTGTTTGGGTTTTGCCGTGCCTGCAGCTTGGGCAAAGTATGGCACCAGTGGACAAAGCGTAGGCCTGTGGCAATCCTCTGATCCTCTCGGATTGAGGTGGTACCGATTTGCCAAGTATTTCCCATTCGGCTGCACAACATGGGGTACTGAATTCCTATTAACGGCTCATACACTTCTTGGGCAACTCTTGCACTCGTTGGCAGCATCAAGCTCCAGCAGTGTGGGCCTGCCACTCCCGATCTCTCAGCCGCAGTTTGCGCTTGTCGAAAGTCAAACGGGCTGTCTGGGCTGGTGGCTGCATAGCCTAGCCCCACCAGCAGTCCTTCCGGGAGATCCAGGTCTACTCTGGAGAGGTCTTTGTAAGTGGATTGTAACTGGCAAGCGAAAGAGGATGTGGCTTGGACCTTCTCCGGGCGAAACCAACTTCTCCCTAGGGGCCTGTGGCCCGCTACTTTAGCCGTTTCCTCTAGGTCACTAAGGCCAAAGCCTCGGCCGTGTCGGAGGAGCTTGTGAAAGACGCCTGGTATTTCATGCGGCGTATACCAGGTGGTGGGGGCTCGCAGCCCAATGGGAGCTTTGAGTAGGAGCGTGCGATGGGCTCTCTGTCCATCAGCTACTCCACCAGGGCTCTGTTTGGGATCACCAAGTAGTAATCGAAAGAAGGGTTGTCGGGGGACTGTTGGCGCAAAGGCAGATTTGAGGTCCATGTCCTGCTGGGCCTCTTCGCTAATGAGCAGGTCCACATTCTCCATATGAGTGTTGAGTGTGGAATGGGTTTGCCCTTTTTGGTCCCAAACAAGCCCAGTAGTGACAATCACCACGTGGCAGCCGGGGATGAATGATGCCGCTTCGCTTGCTCGCAAATCATAGTTCGCGCAAGCTGTATTAGTCTCTGCCTCTTCCCTACTGACTGGTCGAATGAAATATCGTTGATGGTCCGGCTCTAAGTCAAAGGCTGTGAGCAGCTTAGTGATTGCCCGACCTGCTGGATTCTCTTTGTGCACCACTGCAATCTTAAGGTGAGTGGTGAGGGCCAGCCAGGGAAGGAGAAAGGTCAGGGATCTAGTCTTGCCCGCTCCAAAGACACCTGCTACTGCCAAGGTAGATCTGCCAGCTCTGAGGGCCAGCGCAAGACTGGCGGCCATAGAGACAATGTGCCCATTATCTTGCCGAGCGGCAGTTCCCAGGGCAACAGCAAAGCTGGATGCTTGGGGGCAGTATTGCATTGTATTGCCAGAGGTCAGCAACTGGAAGAGGGCGTGCAAGCTCTGCAAAAGGACTACCGTGCATTCTAGTTGATACGGAATGGGCACTTGGCCCGGAATACCCAGCACTGTGGGTTTGTGCTCTGCAGCCAAGCAGGCCATTTGCAAGAGGTGGTCGGCAGTGACAGTGTCTCCTGCTTCCGCAATGGCCAACACTCGGAGCTTAGTTGCTCTAGGTTCTAGCACGCAGAGGCTAGGTGGGAACGCCCATGGCGCTGGGCACGCTAGTCCGGTTTCGATTGGCGTGGGCAGTGGCACGAAATCCTCCGGGAACGGTACTAAGGCAACATCCCAGTGCCGAGGACTGCTCAGCCGACGAAGTTTTTCACTTGGCGATTCATCTCCTTTTCGCTTTCGAGAGGGAGACACAAAAGCCAGCAAGAGCGCCAAGACTGAGTAGCATGCGCCGTGCTCCTCCAGAACGATTCGATAAGCCTTCCCAGCCTGCGAGCCCATATGCACTGTACTCGAGGGACTGCTGGCGAGTTGTTCAAAATTACAACCTTGGAAGTGCGCCGGGCAAAAGATAGCAGTTTGCGACCCCGAAGGAAAGGCTATGCGATATTCATGCATGCCCTGCAATCCAGTGGCTGTGGGCGTGACCTCCACGACTAGGCCAAACTTTCGCACTGTGGGGCTGCTCCACAGTTCTTGTCTTGTGGTGGCCTCATCAACAAACGTGAGCTGCGGAAGAAAGAGGGCTAGAATGACAAAGACTTCTCGAAACGGGATCGGCGCCAGTAGGTCTCGAGCCATCTCAGTCAGCCATTGAGCACATGCACTTTGGGTACCTTTGCCAACACGAAAGTTTTTGAGCAGCAGCGCCTGTGCTTCTTCCATGGAGGCAATTGGCTGTCCTGCCACACAGCTTTGTAGTAGCACCAGCAATTCCTGGTCAGGACAATGAAGATTGGACACCAACAAACTGATAGCTCCTTCCCAACCCTCGCTCGTCATGGCCGTTTCGAATCGAATCCAGGAGGCAAGTCGCATCGGAGCAGCAATCCGATCGCGGCGAGGGATAACATCCGGGTGCGTGAGCTTCAGTGTGGTGAGGCTAACTTTGCCCGCAGGGAGTTGGCACTGGAGCCAGTGCCAGTAACAGTGCTTGTGCTTGCCCATCCATCTTGCAGAGTCTGTCACATACGTGATGTGTAAGGATCGTTGCAACATGTCGAGCTCGTTCTCTGTCGGCTTCCAGTCACACAAGCAATCTTCAGCAGCATGGACAAGTAGTGAGGGGGG